>JAODAI010176967.1:0-10769 GCA_027575025.1 Scotoplanes globosa | reverse complement strand
GTTGGCCAATGACGCGGCTGTTAGTTAGTGTATTCTTCTTCACCCCTTGTTAGGGATACATGAGGTAGAGAGAGAGAAGTATATGCTATGCAACTAACCAAATCATGTATTTGGTGTTATTGATCTTTTTAAAGTAATTCACATTGGAATCCTACTCTTTGACGGAAAATCGTATTTAGAAGGACCCTACTTGTAAAATGGCTCAATAGTTTATTACTAGCTTGCAGCAATATTATTTTTCAGAATCATGGTATGCTTAAGAATGTCCCTCGAGGACCAAAATCCAACTCCCTGGTATACGTCCCGTATATATTATGTGTATACCCTATACAACTGTTTAGGTAGAAAATCTGTATCAGCTATGTAACAATATTGATAATGTGTACGGAACTCTATGGATGTTCAGTTATGTATCAGCTCAATAACAAGCTTACGTAATTTAGTTATTATGAACTGCTTACGTAATTTAATTATAATGAACTGTTACCAAACTGTTATGTAAATATGTTTGGAATGTGGTTACGTCGGATTCACAAAACAGTTATGTAATATTTTGGTAACCGGAACTATGTTATGTAAACTTGTTACTGAGCTGATACATAACTAAATGTCCACATAGTTACGTTACTGTTACGTACAATTTCACATAGCTGTCATGGACATGTTGCGCAACGTGTTTGTAGAGTATGCATGACCACTAATTATGTATCGCAATAATCACAAACCACGCAACAACAGCGGTTAATTAAACACTAATAACACGTGGAACATTATATTTACTCAAGCAGTAGACTACAACAAATATCCCGACAGTCACCGAGTCATTAATCAAAATGAAGTATAATGTACTTACATTACTGTGTTGTTAATTGCATAAATTATATATGGTTGTAACAGATGCAGATAAATAAGGAAACACGATTTTTTCTCGTTAACGCTCTGTAACTTGTTGACCTAGTCTGCAAGGAGGAAGTATATATTAAGTGGAATTACATATAAAGCTTACACTTTAATTGTCGCTACGTAGGTAATGTTATCATATACGATCATGTGATCAACCTACCATCCACCTATCCACAGTTTGTGCAAATAATGTAGTGTACATTAGCATACTATATACTGTAGTGTGTTGATAAGCCTGCCCTATTTTATTAATAAAATGCACTTATGCACAATTTACCAACAATAATAGTTCAATTATCACGAATGAATACAATTAGAAAATTATAAATTAATCTGTCTCTTCTCGAGTTGTACAGATGGCATTTAATATTGAATAAAGGTAATGCATTATCGACAAAGTCATTTAGGCCTACCGTAATCGATATTGCAATCGTTATGTAGGGCTTTAATGTTTTAGTAAACGTCGTATTGGCGACATTTTAACTAAATCACAATTTCGATGTCTATATTGTAGACTACATTATTACGTTGTATACAATTACTTTAACAAACAATGATCTGGTCTCAAATCGTCGCCATATGATTACTTCATAACGTTTTCTGAACATGGTATAATTGAATATCATTTGGGAGACGTTATTATACTGTTGTATTGTGTTATACAATACTGTAGGGCCGACAAAACTTATGTAATTGCTGTACCCGGGTACCTATCAGATTCATACACAGTTCACTTGTTGGCCATACTCCAACTGGTTTATAAATATCAAGGGCAGTCGGAAAGACGAGCTCATTTTAAAAGTAGGCAAATTGGGCGTATGTGCAGTTGATTACTAAAATAGGGAAGGCTTATCGACACACAACAATATATAGTATGATATACTATACACCGCATTGTTTCGACATAAAGGACAATTATACCTTGTAAGTAATGTTAGTTGATATTATAGAGAACAAAATTATCTACAAAATGCTTCAAACTAGAGTAAAATGGGTCATTCCGTTCTCAATATATTGATGTTTGAAGTTTTCAATTTTATAACGCCACTTTTTACAAACGTCTTTATGAAGACTATTGTGACGTATGGTCATTACAACTATTACAAATACAGATATACCCTGATAAATGGCTTGTAAATACGTTTTCTCGAAAACTTAAAGTCCGATATTGTTCAAACTTGCAATGAAGGTTGATCGCATGCAATGCATGCAAGAATTGTGTTATTTTTGGTGGAGGTCAAAGGTCATTTGAGGTAAAACACTGAACGTCGAGCAGTGTTGTATAATGACGTGTATCAGCCATAACTTGTCATGATTCGGATTAGACTCGAGTCCCAATATTTGACTCGACTGGAACCTCTTGATTCAGTAAAGCCAAACTAGGTTCAAATCCAAAGTATCGACTTGTTTCATCTGTTAAATTGTATTACTTTTAAAAAGTACAAAAATGTTATCACTCTGTTGACTGACCTCATTGATTAAAAAATTGTAGCTGTCGCCGAGAGTCAATGACTCACACGACTCAGATTCCGAGTCACACAATTCGGGGATTCGGACTCGACTCCACTGCATAATTTCAAATGATTCGACCCGACCCGAGTCTCGGTTTTATGGACTGGATTATATCTTAGCTAGGTAATCAAACGAAATGACTGGAACTCGGCTCCAGTCAGAATGAGTCGAATGACTCGACTGGACTCGATGCGACTCATTCTGACTGGAACTCGGTTCCAGTCAGAATGAGTCAAATGACTCGATTATATCTTAGCTAGGTAATCAAACGAAATGACTGGAACTCGGCTCCAGTCAGAATGAGTCGAATGACTGGATTATATCTTAGCTAGGTAATCAAACGAAATGACTGGAACTCGGATCCAGTCAGAATGAGTCGAATGAGTGGATTATATCTTAGCTAATCAAATGAAATTACTGGAACTTGGCTCCAGTTAGAATGAGTCGAATGACTGGATTATATCTTAGCTAGGTAATCAAACGAAATGACTGGAACTCGGCTCCACTCAGAATGAGTCGAATGACTCGACTGGACTCGATGCGAGTCTCGATTACAATTTAACTATAGGTACATTGATGATGTTTGACAACGCTAAATTATAATAATATATTTATTTTTACATATTTTGTTCTTATGCGTTATTTCGAAAGTTTCAGACCTCAGTCGTGGACTGTTCGAATGACTTAAAACTCGGCATGCCTATGACAACATATTTGTTGTGAACAATGTGGAGCAAAAAATATTAATTATGTTGATATTGTAATTATAGGTATTTAAAAAGGTACTGCAAATTTCATATTTTCCACCCAAATCCACGATTACCTCGTGTATTAAAAATGTAATATGCATATCTCCCCCCAAAAAATCCACGAATACCTCGTTTTTTCTGGAAATATCACTGTAATTTAGTTTTAATCGAATAAGAAAACATGTTATTGATACATGTTGGGACTAATTATGTGCGAAAATTATGTTATCATAATATTTATTAATATATATATATATTACATGTTATATTATGACATCATACGTCACGACTGGTAAAAGAATTTATTTTATGACTGGATGGGTGAGCCGTTGAGTTACTTTTGGTATCATTATGTGACATAATACGTAGTCTGATTCATATAGTATATCACATGAGGTCTGTATATTATCAATTGAGTTATAATATCTGGTTTCACTATATCATTATACTCGTAGTAAAATGGTTAACTAATTATTAAGCATATAATGCATGTAGAGCATAATATCTGGTTTCACTATCATTATACTCGTGGTAAAATGGTTAACTAATTATTAAGCATAGAACGCAGTAGAGCATTGGGTCTATGTCTGTATGTCTATAGTGTTATAACAACTTAAATTGAAATCAATGCCTGCATGGATGATAATTCATGCTTTATTGTAATCAATGTACAATACGTGGTAACTGATTCGTTAAACGGATGTTTGATGCGCTTAATGACTCGTGTACATAATATATGAAGTGACTGTGTCCAATAATAGTATGACTCAGCGCCATAGCCAAGCACGCGAATTTATTACAGCGGGAGTTGATAATATATAGATCTATTATATATATTAACACACGATTGTTGTCTGCGAAATAGACTCAATTAATGGCCAGAAATGACTTTGGCAGATTGCATGCGATAACCCGGTTATTTTTTTATAATTTGAAGACCGAAAATTGAAAATATTTCACATTTTCTTGAATATATCATATATATATAAACTCAATTTTGAAAGTCACATAGACTAAATATACACTGAACACTTAGATGTATATGTTTGTATTTAGGTCTGACGCACTCTCTTCAATCCAGGATGTAAATTACGCATACAAATATAGCTAACAATGTGTCGCTTTATATTATTACAGGCGAAAGTTAAAATGTATCCAGGAAAACATTTGCTTCCAGTAGTCGGAAGTATAATGTATATGAAATACCATGTGTTAATAAGATGATTAAAATAACATCATACGTACAAAACATGTGTGTTTTCTAATGGTAATCAGTAAAAGTTAATATGAAGAATAAACCAACTTTGTATCTAACCAGTATACATATTATACTGTCATAAATGGGAGGGTTTGTAGGTGGGTGGGTGAATGCATATACACACAAGTGTTTACAGTCGAATACCGGTTACTTCGTGACTCCTCTTCATCCTCGATTGGAGTTTGGTTAACAATCTAGTGATATACTAGGACAAATTCTGAGAATGGCCATATTAAACCGAAAGATAATAAATGTGTAGTTAAATACAATCAATCAACCAATTAATCGACTTGGAAAATATCGGAGGACGGTAAACAGATATAGGCTATATAAGGGAGCTCATATAAATTAACTGTTCTTAAACTTGTAACCCTATATTACATTGGTTTTTCTTAGCTCTGCCATACCAGGGGTGGGGTACTTCGTCCACTAATATCTCAAACAAAGAACACCCAAATGACTTGATACTCGGTATGCCTATAAAAAATATGCTCCACGCTGTGGTACATTTCTGTATTTCCTTAGCATGTAAACTGTTGTATATAATCATTATGATAATTATTACTGATTGTCGTAATACTATATACAGTGATTCAACTTAACAACACTTTGCAATACACTTTATGGGACAACATACATTGTACTTCTAGGCTAAGTCCATGTTGTTATTATTAAAACATTGTCTGGTACGCGTGTACGCTTTAAAGTTTCACAACTTTCACATTTACCAAATATCACTCACATAGGTCAACGCATGAACTATTTTGAAGTTAAGTTATAATTGTTTATATACCAAGAAGAATAAACGTACAATTAATAATTAGAGTTTGGAGGCATTTTGTGATGAACATCAATACATTTTCCGCCAGACCCGTCTTGTCAGACACGTTTTGATTATACCCATCAGATTACCAAATTATCATATTTTCATCTATAATTATGTCTCTATTGGTTATATATTTTACTGGTTGCCCGTTTTTAACAACATTTTGAGAATAAATCTCACGTGAGAGCAGAACTAAAAAGTTTGTGTTGTGTTTGTCCCGTCTGACATAGGCCTATATCATACAGTCTCTGAATATTTTAGAAGAGTCTTTATTTTTCTTAAAATATATCACATTCTTTTGATTTAGACCTAATCTTCGTTAATTATTTCTTGCAGATATTTTTCCAAAATGCTTGAAAGAAAAACAACTTAGATGTGTCCCGTCAGACAAGATAGAGTTAGCAAAAAATATTTATATATATTAATTACTATTCTCTAAGATGTTACGTGGTACTGCACGGTGAAAAAACAATACTTCATACCTGCATATAAAGTATATATATATATACAAGTTCAAACATTACATATGCCAATAGTAATAATATATGCTGTTATAGTACTGGAAAATATCATACATTGTATACAATTTATAATATATACCGTAAAATTAGGCCTATGTATAATGCAATACACAATTATATCATAAACACATATGCAATGACATGAGGCGAGGGGTGTATTTACTCCATATGAAAGGAAAATGTAATGTGAAGAAATTATCAAAAAATATTCAACAACATTTTCAATTTTGTTACAGGTGATTGACTGAATTACTGGACTATAACACAATTCACATAGACTACAAAGGTTAGATACATTACACAATATATGCATACGTCATCATAGTGTACAAGGTTATCGTTTGAAATTAAAAGAGATTTATAACTATTTATTGCCAAAATATATATATATTACATTAACACGTTATAGATATGTACAACTTTATTAGCACTGTATACAAATACTATACATATTGGAGATATGGCGTAATCATAGCACTGTTGTGGTAAAACTATTTCCAGACAAAATGCACCGTATCCATGGTATTGTTAGCATTGATAATGAATACATAGGAAACCACACAAATCGGAACATCATCAATATATATATGCACAAACAATATATATTATATATACACACTGGCACACACACATCATATATATATATATATTATGCAGACAGTATATACCGTTTCACCCTGTTTCAAGGGATCGTCAGTGCAATACAGAATTATAAGACTGAAACTATATATATACTATATATATATATATGCATACATAGGCCTATGCCTATATATATATATATATATATATATATAATGCTTGAAGAAGTTATTTACTTTCATACACACATATATATATATATGTGTGTATATATACATATATACATATATATATTATATACAGGCATATACCGGTAAATAAATATGATTATGTCACTAACAACCAAAATACGCATAATTAAAGTAAGCCTAAGTTGATATACTTTATCATAAGAGAAGACACACGTTGCATATTACGTTCAGGTAGGCCTATATGTATATTCCATTATTATAACTTTGTTTAAATTCCAATATTATCTGTGTATAGCCTTCGTTTCAAGTTATGCCAGTCAATATTGTGCTTGAATTGTATGTCAATATTTGTACTGCTATATAAATATCCTATATCATATTACAATTTTCCATGTACGAAAAGCATCTACAAATACAGCAACGAAATAATTAATATCTGCATGCAAACAAAAGGCAAAAGTAACAGAAAAATATGTTGGAAGTAGTTGAACTTAATAGGTAGGCCTATCTATAATGTATTTTTATTATTATAGCTTTGCTTAAATTCCAATATTATCTGTGTTGCAGAAATAGCCTTCGTTTCAAGTTATGCCAGCCAATATTTTTCTTGAATTTTAAGTCAATATTTGTAGTGCTATATGAATGTGATCCCCCCAATTTATTTTGTTATTGTAATCATTTTCGATTTTTATATATGTCATAAAAGGTACAATGCTTTTTCATTGGAAAGATCACCACAGCCTTAAACTTATACCATGGATTAAAATTATATTATGGATATAGGTAGGCATGTGACAAAATCGATGGACATTATTATAAAGACATCGATCTAAACTCGTATAAACTTCATTCTAGATCTATAGCATTCAAATAAAACATTATTTCTGTAAAAGAGGGACTTCTACTTTATTCAACACAACATTTTGCCAAAAATATTTTTATTAAAAAGTTATTATAGAGACATAAACTTGATGTCATGAACTTTTGATTTAGCTCCTTTGCTCCTTGATGTGGTATAACATCATGAACTTGTTGTTTAGCCCATTCGTCCCTTGATGTGGTATAACACCATGAACTTCACTGTTAGAAATCCCTGCAAAGTTGACAGTAATTTACCGTAATTTGCTACTGTAAATATAAATTACAGTAATTTACTGTGCATGTATGATTTTACATCTTACTGTATTTTGCAGGCATATTTGACTATTACATTGAATTACAGTATTTTACTGTAATTTATTAGGGCGTGGCCTAACATAGGTAGGGCGTGGCCGATATTTTAGTAAGAGTATTATTCGTATTTGGTTATATTAATAGTGTGGTAATCATAATACTGAAAATCTTCATATATTATAGTTGTACGATTGATATGTGTCACTGTGACTGATGTAAGTATAATACATTCATATAAAACACACCACAAGAATAATAATTATCAAAGACATACAACAAGTTTTCTTAACATTCATACAACTTCGGATGTCTCTTTGTAAAAATAAAAAATCTGTATGAAATACATATTACAAAAATGTTACTTGTATGTTTATATAAATCATTATTGTGTATTAATAGAAGTACGGTACGTCTAATGCCATACCTTACCAATATAACTTCTCCTGAATATAATTATTATCAACTTTATTTTGGTAATTATTTTACAGTAAATTATATTTACAGTATCCAAAATGTTACTGTAAATTTTAAAGTAAATAGTGATAGTAAAAAATGCGCGGTGATAGTAAATAATTGCACTGTGTGACGTCATCACTGAGCAATGGTTATTTTTTAATTGATGTCATGTGACACACGGTTGTCCAATCAAATGTATAGAATATACTTGGGTATTGTATAATTACTAATGGCAGAGACATATTGAAAGTAAGACGTTTCTCCATCGAATTATTCCTACACTTTAATAAACAAATCAATATTATATATTTCAGAAGTTGCACCATTTTGCTTCTTGGTAAATTCCTGGTCATATATATTATCTTCAGGCGCTGAGTTTGAAGGATTAATTAATTTGGTTTGTGAAATCCGGTCCATTCCATTCCAACAGTTCCGTAAATGGCCTGCAGTCGTGACGTCACTTGTTCACCAATGTGCCGACGATTGATCTCCAAACTACTTAGCAATGTTGAATTGGTCAATGATCTTTACAGACCAGTTAATAAAAGTTGATCATTTGTGTCGTTGTTTTTTTAAGTTTTTTAAAGTTTTTTATTTCATTCTCTGTCGACCCCTTCCGGGGTATGAGAGGCATATAACAACAAATACATTTATAGAAAATATAATAATAAAAGAATGAAGCTTAGATAAAGGCAACAAATCTAGAACTTATATACAGGTGAATAAAAATTGAAATTAAGTGGTATATATAATAAAAAGAATGGTGGAAAAATCAAGGAAAATTAACAATAATTACTTGAATGAATCTGCAAAGCTTTGACAAAACACTTGGTTTATTAGAGTTACATAATTCAAACATTTTCAAAGTATTTAGACGTTTAGAAAAATATTTTTATATACATTTTAGTCTAGTATGTTTGAAAAAAAACATAGTTGAATAGGTAATGGGATTCATCCCCAATTGCCTCATCATGACACAAAGGAAAGACAAAGTTTGTTGTTGTCATAATTAGCTTGGTGAAACCAATTTCTTGTTGCTTGGTACTTGAATTTAGTCAGTGTGAGTCTATCCTTATATAATATATAAAAAAAAATTGTAACAAAATAAGTGCTTGTTTGTTTGTTTGTTTATTATCTACTCATCCTCATAAGAGGTATCAGAGACTGAACATAATAAATGTGAGTAACAATAATTGAATAACATAACATGAATGCTAAAGATGGGTTTCGAATACATTTTAAGAGTTAAAAAAACTATTTACAGATAAAAAGAAAGAAAAAAACAATAGATGCAGATAACAATGAGCTGTAATGAATTGTAAAGATTTAAGTCAAGGGATTTTAAAACAATTAAGATATCATAATTAGTTTCTAAGAGTCTTAATTATTTGGTTACAGAAAATTTGCTTAGATTTTTGAGGATTACCACAGTTTCCGTTTGAAACAGTGACTCCATTTTCAATGTGTTGGGAGTTAAGTAAGAATGGATCAGCAAGGACATAGTCCTCATAATAGGAAACATTTACGATCTTTGGTAAATGCTTTACATTCAAATGTGTAATGATGCTTGTCACCTAAATTATTATTATCACATAGATGATACATTCTTTCGTGGAAGATAACATTTTGATACCGCCCAGTTATAGAAGGAATAGGTGCATTAGCACAACGGCATTTACTCATATTACGTTCACTAGCATTCAACCGTGTTAAATAATTTTCAAATTTTAGTCTTTGTTTAAGGAGGGAGTGAAATGGTGTTTTAAGTGGCTTTTAGTTTGTTTATTATACTTATTTTACCCATATCTACCCATCTTCGATCAATTCTCAGAACTGAAAGCAAGAAAAGTGGAATTTACTATCAACACAAGATGGCGGCGAGCAGGTCTCCGACGCTCCTATATTTATGTGCAATAACTATTTATAGTATTATTAAATACGCCTCTTGGAACTGCCAATTACATTACATTAGCAATGTATCCTCATTCAACTTCAAGTGCAATAATAAAAACTATTTGACAGTGGGACGCTGCCGAATTTCAACACTTCTTCTGATTACTGAGTCCCAGCCAAACCAACGTTAACGATGCAAGCTTAGGCCCGGACTTGATAGGCTATCCTTCAATAAAAATATGAGGAACGAGAAGCCTAATATTATACAGAGTCAGAACACATTCTCATGCAACTCATTTTTATTTATCTTGATTGTATGTGGAGATCTTGAACTAAATCCAGGACACATTCGCGTTGTATGTGGTTCCTGTATTAAATCAGTTCGAAAGAATCAGAATTATATATATTGCGAGGCTTGCTGCTTATGGTGGCATTTGAAATGCACAGTACTTAGCCCCATTGAATTTACATAATTAACCATATCTGATGTGGGCTGGATCTGCCCGTCCTGTGGTCAGCTACCCTTTCATGATTGTGGTGATGTAACTTTGTCAAGTGTGCTTGGCACTGTCCCCATTGACCCCCCTGACAATATAAGCATTAACGAGGACTATGTGGGTACCGATATCAATGCATTAACAACATCTAGCCTGCATGGACTTTTCTTCAATGGCAGGAGCATTATTAACAAGTGCCATCATATTA
>JAODAI010176856.1:0-10770 GCA_027575025.1 Scotoplanes globosa | reverse complement strand
TGAAGGTTGACCCCAATGCATATAATATTTGTGTACATTTTGGTGGAGGTCAAAGGTCATTTGAGGTCAAACACTAAGCACGTATAAGTGACGGCATTATGGTTGTCCATGGAGTATATGTATGGAGAGCGACTACTAGAACTTTGCGATGTCGCATATTTGAGGTTGGTAGTAGGGGGGGGGGTATGGGTCTCGTTTCATGAGGAAGAGAGGGACATTGGGGAGAGCTGGTGTGGATAGCGATTGGAGGGTCAGGGCGATAGAGGGGGAGGCTAAGAGCTCTGACCAGTGATGCGGTAGTCAGTTCGTGTATCCTTCCGCAGCCCTTGTTGGGGATTCAAGAGGTAGAGAGAGTTCCCAAACCCATGGTCATGTAAACTGCCCTCTCTTGATTGAAACGTCAATATGTCAATGAGTAATGAGTCAATGAGTAATTATATTTTACAGTCTAGGTCAAGGTAATTTGCATAAAATACACACGATTTCACATATGATTTTAGAAAAGGTTAATTGATTAGAAAACAGTGCTCGGGTTAGGAGTTAAGCCAATTTTGTCCCCCTTCCCTGGGGGAATCGACATCGGTCTTTCATAATGCGGCTTCGAAATATTGAAAAATATAAGAGAAAGTTAGTTTCCAATATTTTTGGGCATTGCCGATTTCCATTAATGTAATTGGTCAATGAAATTTGCGCAGGTGTAGCCTCGAAAATAAAAATTCGTCAATCGCCATATAACTGTATAAGCCACACGTGGTAAGCTACCACAAGCATATATAAAACATTACAGCGAGTGAGTGGAATGTCATATCTCCAATCTACCAGCCATATGTAGGCTATGTGGCTACATCTCGATCACATACACTGGCGTAGCTGCGGGGGGCTGCACATACATGTGATGTCTTCACATTGGTAAGCCCGTGATAACATTTTCGGTCATACGGATTCCAACATATTCATATGTTTTTTTTATCGTGGAACGCACACCCACGTCTACGTGTACCGCTGATCCTCATACACTTACGGTATTCAACTGCAATGTTGATGGATAGTCCATGTGCCAGCGGTATTTACGTGACATTAATTTATGAGACATGGATGCCAGTAATGTTCTGGTCTTCTGATCAACGACCAATTGCAATTCGTGTTACTACAAAGACGAAGGTTTGTTTGATCACAGAAGGACGGCAGGGGTTGGGGTTCTCACTGCCCCAGTCTGTATCACAGAGGCAGTCGTGGGAAATGGGAAACGACCCCCCCTGTGTGTTACCCCGTACGAAAGTTATTCACCACTAACTTAAATAAAAAGTGGCACCAAAATATTTGACCTTACACGAAAAAATTACGTATGTAGGCATATGTTGCATCTAATCATCAGATGCCGAATTTCACCAATATTAATTTAAATTTACAAATACAGCACCGTTTGTATGTATTATTATCATTTACTTAGAATATGAAGGGAACTTCCATGGGATTAACTGAGGCGCCATGTCAGGGTAACTTCTTTAGTCATTGGATAATCTTCCAGAAGGCCCTGTGACGCAACGAACGGACAAGGGGATAGAGGGTAAAACCGGAGTGCCCGGATTAAAACCTATTTGTAGACATGGCCATCCCATTTGCACGTCGGGAATCGAGCCCCGGTCGCAGTGGTGCAAGAGCGTAGTGCTTACCACTACGCCACAGCCTACTCCTTACGACAATTATTCAATCAAATCGCTCAGTGGTACGGGCAGGGCAATCAAATAGCCCAGTGGTAAGGGCAGGGGCTCGTGATTGTGAGATCACGGGTTTGAATCCAAGCGCTGCTGTTTGTTGCCTCGGATTGTATCCTTGAGCAAGGTACTTAATCTCGAATTGCTCTGTAGCCACCCTGGTCTACCGAGGGTCATAGGTTGACGTCGGGAAGGGCATCCGATCACAAAGGGCTACACCGCTTCTGAAAAGCCCTTGTGTATTAATGGCACCGTCTAAGCTTCGGCCCCGCAAGGGGAGTGACAAGATGTTCAACAACTTCATTTACACTGGAAGTGTCGGACCTTCACGTATGAGAATCTCAGGAGAGCTATTTTTTCAGCTCCTGGGAACATTTCACACATTTTTTCTGTCTATATTTCTAGCATAGTAGGGCAAAATGTAACTGACTATATCATTAATATCACATTGCTATTTGCACCAATATTAGCATAGTAGTAGCATAGAGTTTTATCACCAGAAAAAGAAAAAAAAAATAGGAGGGCAATCAATTGCTCTCCTGAGCACTTTTCAGGAGCGCCTTGGAGCGCGATCGCGCCGGCGCTCCTTGTTGTGAATGAAGGTTTGAAGTGTTGGGTTAGGCATAATACTTGCCTGGGCCCGGTGTAGTAGGCCTACTGAAGTTGGAATCGTAAGAAACAAACATTGTGTTGGATTTCCATGGCCACTGTACAATGTGTGCTAACAGCAGCTACAGTAAGCTATAAGATATCATTTTGATAATCATTGCATCTATGTCCAGGACCAAACAATTAATTGGTTGGAGGGTGCCATCCATAATGGGGCGAATACAGTCTTTGATTTGGAATTATTATTCTGATACAACATTTATGATATATGCACAACTTGTGGATTGAAATATGTCATTTGTACCAGACTGATCCATCCACTCTTTCATAAAATACTGATCCATCCACTCTTTCATAAAATACTGATCCATCCACTCTTTCATAAAATACTGTATCCATCCCTGTGAGAGCTTCCGACCAGGGTTTTGTGTTTCCTTTTATGGTTCCAGACCACTTGACAGCATACCAAAAACATGAATTGGTAATTATATTTGGCATACCAAAGACATGAATTTGTCATTATATTTTATTTTCGCTTGGTGTTCAGCGTACTAGATTGGAGTATTGACCAGCAAGTCGGCGTTTCTAAGATTAATTGTGATAACAGCGCTGTATCAACTTCCTCTGGTTTTAAAGACTTTCTAACTTTCTAACCACGATCATTCAATCATCGGTACTGTATATGGACCGTTATTACGGAATCACGTTTACTTATTTTGTAGACATAACATCCGCTTTCAGTTAAACTATGACATCGAGGGAATAGAACAGTAATTGCTTAATTCCTACAAATTTTGTGTTATTTTAACCCTATTTGAAGATTTAGTACCTTTCCGACGAAGAAACAAATATGTTGTTTAGTTCTGAACCAACACCGGTAATTGCATAATTTTATATTAAAGCCTTATTACACTAGTAAAGTCTATATTAGCTGTAAGTCTTTGACAACCAATTTACTTTCAATAATATTGAGAAAAATATAAATTTGGGAGAATTTAATTTTAAAGGACATTAAAGCATTGATTTCCCGAAAATTGCCGTGGAGGTTGGTAGAAGAGGTAGGGGGAGACCTAGTCTGCGATGGAAGGACTTTGTTGAGAGGAATTTTCGGAGGACTGGATGTGATGGTGATTGGAGGGTCATGGCTACGGATAGAGGGAGGTGGAGGGCTTTGATCAATGATACGGCTGTTAGTATTTTCTTCATCGCCCCTTTTTAGGGATTCATGAGGTAGAGAGTGAGAGTCAGAGTAAGCAATTTGGCCAACGAAGGAATTTGGGTGCCTGTATATGATATTAATTTTAAAAAGAAACCAATTGATCAATTAATTATATAATTATATTTGAATCCGGAGTGATGATGGCTATATTCCAGTGGCTCTAACTGGTATATCAAAGGCTTTGGGTGGCTCATATAACCTATGCGTTGAAAAGGTCCAGGAAACGTAATCAATCAATTAATTGTTGTTGAAAAGGGACAAGAATCAATCCGTAATACCTTCACTTTGCCTGCTGTGCATGCAACAAATGTCACGTAAACCGAACAAAAACACTCTATCAACATAAAAAACATATATACACCTTCATACTTACTTTGGAGTAACCATAGATTTCCAACAAAATTGAAAAATAATTTTGTAATTTCCAAGACTTGAATTTAAAGGACTGAAGCCTACATAGCCTAGACCCAAAAGGTTCTTTTAGCAATGCAAAAACCTTGACAATTCCCCACCAGTGAATTTCACTCCCTAAAAATAATGAGCTGCATACTGTTACGGCTAAAAATACCCATCCAAAAATCCCAACTTCAAAATCGGGGGGAGAGCAGGAGGGAAATCTGCTGTTTTGGAGAATCCACTTCGTAAATACATTCCCTTTTAATTATAACTAATTGTACTTACGACTTAGCCCAGAAATGGGTCTGTCGGCGGGAGGACCAACCTTTACTTAGCTGGAACCCCCAACACTGCCCTCGGAAACTTTCCTTCACCAGAAAGAACACGAGTACAGAGTGTACAGTACATCCAAATTATGATGTTTCTTATACTTTAATTTATTTGTCTTTTGACCTATTCATCCGCAGTGTAAGAAATCAGGTTTACGAAGTTCGTGCCGGAAGGGGGGTGACCCCGAGGAGATCCTGGGCCTACAGACCATCGCCTCGTCCCCAGGTGAGAGCAACAGCGTCCTCTCTGCCGAGCTGAGACCGGTGTCGCCGGGCCGCGAGTCCAACACCTCTAGCAGCATCATGATCACGCCGACGGGGAGCCCCGCCCCTGGGGAAACGGACCCAAAGGACGACCCCGCCACCAGTCGCCATCGAAACGTGTCCAAGGACGACGGGTACCACGGCGACAGCGACTGGGAGGAAGATAACCGCGAGAGCCTCCTCCTCAAGGATGGCGAGTGCGAGGAGGAGGAACTATTTGTCGACTTGGATCTAGATGAGATTGAGAACCACTGATATGCCGTATCCGGGCAGGAGCCAGGGATGGGGTAATCTTTGAGTATAATGTATTTTGATGGAGAATTGGCGGAGGAGTTGGGGTGAAGAAAATTGAAATTTTTGATATTAATTAGTAATATTATTAGTAATATACCACTTTGTAACTTTGGCTAGAGGTTTGAGCGTTTGAAATAAAATTTCTACTAGTGTTGTGAATAGGCAGATAATTATTTCGTTTTAAACCATTTTTCGATAACTTTTTAAAGAAATTCATGAATTTTGTAGACTACGTTGTAAACTCAACTTTTTGAACATTTATTAATAACCGTAAACTTGAAACCAAATCAAGTTGACATATTTTTGAAATTGACTCCTTCAAAAGGAAACCAAATATTTTGGATAATAGAATAATAATAATTCAACCTTTTTACTAATGCTGAAAATGAAATAGAATGCGGACACGTTTTTGCTGGAAATACGACCATTGTTTATGGCGACGGCTTAATATAGAATATTGCCGTCTGTTGCGAATGAAATGTTGAATAAAAATAATTCGAGTGCGGACTAATTGATTGGAGACTAATTAGCGGGTTTGTTGACGAAACTTGTAAATGTGACACGCATGTCCTACGTGTATTATTTATTAATTTTGAAACCAAAGTCGGTATTTTGATAACAATTATGTTCATACATAGCCGATCTAATTTGGAGTGTGCGTGCGTGTGCATGTGCAACCCGACATGAACAAAATTGTTTGCTATTTATTGTTTACATTGTTCTGCTAAATATTGGCATGACCACTGCAGCAAGAGGCAGAAATTGTTATAATTTAGAAAATATTTTACTTCTACATTTTGATTCAACAATCAATTTTTACCATTAATGAATTGAGCCGTGTTTAACAATTTTGAATCCTTTATTACATTTTTAAACGATTTTGATATTTGAAAAAATTGCTGACAAAATTATGCGGGTGCGGCAACGGCGAAAATGGCTTAATACAGAACAGTTTAAACATATAACGAAAAACTTTAGCATGTTTTGGATTCGTTTCCAGGTAATTCCTTTAGTGAATATTTATTTCATCGGAACTAACACAAATTATAATCGTTATTGACGTATTGGTGTGCTTGAACTTAGACCAAATTAAGTTTAGTGTTGCTGTGTTTTGAATAACATCCAACAACGTAGTCAGTCATCCATTTTAGGGAACGGAACGTAATAAGTCGAGCTGTCTTGTTTTAATATCCCGTTCATTCTATTGTCCCGAGTATATATCTTTGTGCAGCGGGTTTACTTTAAGAAATCATTAATTTACAAACAATATAGAGCACGGGGAATAGGACTAAACATTAAGGAATCCATATTAGTATTGGTAATTACAAATTTGTGGCCATTTTGAGAACATATTTTCCTATATATAATACAATCTTAACAATATCAATATATAAGATATCATCAATGAATTCCCAATTTGTAGTTTTATTGTAAACTGCATACATATGTACACACTCTGGAGTACAAACCATTTTGTATGTAATTGTGTGTCGTATATAAAAACGGTATTTAGTAACCCTTAGCATGCGGGTGGCTAATATATTAGCGTCACAACTCATCCATCGGTCTTACTTTGGTAGGCTTCTTAAAGGGGGATTTTCCCGTAAATTATGGTGTGATGCGTTTGTCTAAGATCTGTGTCTATTTCCTGTCTAGTTTACACCTTAGATATAATGACTGGTAGCCTGGCGTAGGTGAACCTATTTTATTTTTATTAATCTTGGCCATGGAGGTTCTGCATGACGGAGGTCAATGTTATTATTCACATGATGTACATGCACTGCTTGCACGCAATCAGCAATGGTTATGCCGATGCCATGGGTGTAAGAATACTATAATACCGCTAAATTTGACGAAATGACGTAGCGTGCAGAGCCTCTTCGGACCAATGTAAGTCTGTCGCGGTTGTGGATGTCTATTTTCTAACTGTTGGATAGGTTTAATACGGCTGTCGTTAAACTTGAATGAGTTATAAAGGAGACATTGAGATTGCCGATGACTCACGTCTCACTACTCAATACAGTTTTAATATGCCAATAACCTGAACATTAACAACATTTATTGATAATAATATTATCTTGATGGCACCAACATATATATATATACCAAACTGTGTTACCTTGTAAAAAGTACAAACTGTGAGGTTAACTGGTTCATGGTACACCCAGTCTGCTATGCTGTACAAGCATGTAGGATATACAAAGTTCTTTAAAATATTATGTTACAGTATCATAGCTCTCCCTCTCTCCGCCTCATATATATGCCTATATCAACGGGATGAGGAAGAACACACCAACTACTAGCCAAGACTCTCTCCTACCCATTATCATAACCCAATCTCCTCCATACCTCTTATATATGCCTGTATCAACGAGGTGAGGAAAAACACACACACACCTCGAGTCAGTGCGAGGGAGGGAGAGACCTCACTCACACCTCGCACATCCCTATAAAAATATTAACCAGGGCACGCTTTGGTGACGTTTTTCGCCATTTTGATGCGGATATTTTCTCCGCTTTCTAGAAACAAATCACCCCGAGTGCTGGCGGAACCCCCTGTGTCCCCCCGAGTGCCGGGTGGAGATTAGGAGTGCCGGATGAAAATGCCCGGCACTTTCGGCATTGCTACAACACTGGTGACGGTGAAATTGGTGAATGTACGGATTGCTCTTTGAACTGTTGCATGTACATGTGATTCATATGTATATTGCTTCACCTGCAATGATTATGTGGGTGTCCCTTCATATACCTCCTCTCCTGTCTATATATGAATGTCACAAACAGATAGGCATGCTATCAATTCACTGTCTCTATTAATTTAGCTTAATGGTTGGCATCTGTTGGGTTATATATCCCTGAAGCAGGAAACTGTTAGGTTGGCGTATATTATACGTCTATCATAGATTCAACCGACCCGATTAGTGCCCCGTGTGTTAACACGTCAGCGCAGGCCCTTATCACGCTCAGCTAATGTGAGGGCGCCCTCTATAACAAACTGTTGTCTCCGGTATTTCATTACAGTGTAAGGATGACGTTTATTGTAGCCCAGTTGGGTACTACACACGTGTACTGGTGGAGTGTACCGCAACACATAGTCGGTCTCAAATAGCTTCAAACAGGATAACAGGCCTCAAATTGCACGGAGGCCATGGTGCGATTGCCCTGCCCTTTTTGGTGTTTGCCTTGGTGCCCTTGAAATTAACAATAAACTGGTACAATAAGTCAGTTAAATGGCCTTGGTGTCCTGTACAAAATATATCAATTGTGTCAATTACCTTGATGCCCCCAATTTTCATAAAACGAAGATGAGGCCTAATGATAGTTAGAAATAGAACAATTTGGTAGGCAACCGTTTCTGTAGCGCATAACTATGCAAGGTTATGCTTAGACACACGTAGAGATACATTTTTTGTACATGTGTACTGCCACACATTGTTCGTCTCAAATATGTTCAAGCACAATAGTTAAGATTAGAAATGCAACAAATTGGTTGGGCAACATTTCACGTAATGCTGGAGATGTCAAGTTGGCTCCGCGGTTAGGGCAACATGCTCGGGATTGTGAGATCGCGGGTTCAAATCCCAGCGCTGCCGTTGGTTACCTCGGCATGTATCCTTGAACGCCGTACTTTATCTCGATTGCTCTGTAGCCACCTGGGTCCACCGAGGGGCCAGGGCCATTGATGTCGGGAAGGGCATCCGGTCACAAAAGGGGTATGCCAAAGATTCTTAGAAGCTCATGCGTTAGTAAGGCACGTAAGCCCCCCGAGGGGAGTGACAAGACGTTATGACACTTCTTGGCCATGTGAGGTCCCATGGTTACACATATACACTGTAGTATAAATGTGTACTGCAACATATTATCAGTCTCGATCAGTTTCAAACAACATTCTTATTCTACTGGAACCTACATGACCTTGTGAAATCCTGTCAGAATAGCATCCTTTCTGCAACCCTGTTATTGTCTGTGTGAAGTATTGGTGAGGTCACCCCTGTGACCTTATATGTTGCTAATGATTACTGTGGCATTGCCTGACTAGCCACCAGTAGTAGCATATCAAGTCAAGCCATCACGTTCCGTTTTGATATTGAATGTAAGCCATTCCATGAAAACCAGGGATATATGTCAGTCACCAAAGCTCCGTTTATATGTTGCTGATGTTTTATTATGATTATGAAGTACCTGATGTGTCACCAATGTACATGATATATATCAAGACAAGCCACCATGACATTTTGTTTTGGAATCTAATGTGATTTAGGGGACCTATCATATATAATGGCAACCACATGTTACTGGATGTAAGCCTAGTTTAGTGGTAGGGTTAAATAGATGGGTGTAATCTACCTGTTTGTATCCATAAAATATGTGATGCGCCGCGACATGTCTGGTGTTGTGTCGGCATTCTTCATTTTGAGGTGGGAAACGTTTTCTCCAAAATGGATCGCATGTTCGGTGGAATATGACCAACTCCCAATAACAAAATAATATTTCCGTCATGACCAAGGGCCAACATAATCCCTGTTCTGATCAAGTGGTTAGGGCAACAGGCTTGTGATTGTGAGATCACTGGCTCTCGTTCCTTTTTACACCAACAACTCGACCTGACCAAGGGCCGGCATAATCCCTGATCTGATCAAGTGGTTGGGGCAACGGGCGTGTGATTGTGAGATCACTGCCTCTCGTTTCTTTTTACATCAACATCTTGACATGACCAAGGGCCGGCATAATCCCTGATCTGATCAAGTGGTTAGGGCAACAGGCTCGTGATTGTGAAATCACTGGTTCTCGTTTCTTTTTACACCAACATCTGAACATGATTAAGGGCCGGCATAATCCCTGAGGTAGTTGGGGCAACGGCCTCGTGATTGTGAGATCACTGGCTCTCGTTTCTTTTTGACCAAGGGCCGGCATAATACCTGATCTGCCATGGTGCATGAGAAGTCCAGATGGCCCAGCGTGGTATGGTGCATGAGAAGTCGAGATGGCTCGGCGGTTAGGGCAACCGGCTCGTGATTTGTGAGATCGCGGGTTCGAATGACATCGCTAGTGCTGGTCATTCTGACATGTGCCCTTCAGCAAGACACTTTATCTGACTTGCTTCACTTCACCCAGGTGTATAATTTGCAACAAGGTGATTCTATGCCAATTTGACACAGATTTATCTGCAACCTCCTCGAGTGCTAGGAAGGAGTTCACCAATGACCGGGGTAATAATTGTTAAAGCGCCATGAGCAGTATATATGTTCTGGATTTTGTCACTAGTATTGGCTGGTCTATATGGCGTACGTATACATACACTAAGCAATGGTCACTCGCCCTAAAAACTTATTTTTATGGCAATGTTTTCTAACGAGGTGCGGCAATATTACGTGCCGCAGTACACCATAAAATGTGTTCTTTTTGAAGTAGCGATGTCACTGTCAAGTTATGTCAAACAAATTGCATCACAATTTATTACATACATTGGAAGAATAGCTTGTAGTGTGATGATTGTATTTATATTCCAATGACTCTAATTGGTATATCAAAGGCTTTGGGTGGCTCATATAACCTCTGCCTTGAAAAGGGCCAGGAAACCTATTCAATCATTCAATGTAGTGTAATTCTTATAGTGTCAAAAATAAGTCATTTCGGAGATACGATCTGATCTGCGCATATCCATCCATATTGAATCACCAATATCAATTGACCGTTTACATGCGACGTCACAATACAATATTTATGAACTTCAAGCGCGAAGTTGCTTATTGTACAGCGGGTGTTCACCGCTAGCGCGCTCTATGGAGGCTATGGCGTTCGCGTGCCTAGATATGAGTTGGAGCCATATATCTGTATATTAATAATTAACTAAGAGTGCGGACTCTCAGACCTTCACGTATGAGAATCCCAGGAGAGCTTTTTTTTCAGCTCCTGGGACATTTAAGGAGAGCTTTTCTCTCTC
>JAODAI010176745.1:0-10770 GCA_027575025.1 Scotoplanes globosa | reverse complement strand
TTTCAATTTTATTTGCACCATATTGTAGATAAAAATATGCTCTATCAAGACAATATCCTCACTACTATAAGTATAATACAGGGTTTATTTTTCCTTTAACAATAATTTGATAAGAAATAATATTTTACCTATTATAGATTGGGCTTATTTATGTGGAATGTGATATTAAAACCAGATTCTACATAGTTGAAAGTACTTAACTGTGAAGTTTCAAGTTTATAGCTTTTTTAGAAATAGATTTCTAAGAAAAATCATAAACCCCTGCAATATTAAGAAAATTCAAAATGGCCGCCATTTCAAAATTTCGGGCTAATTTCGGCCACTGTTAATGGCTAATATCTCGAAAACCGTTTATTATTTTTAAGTAAAATTTGGTATGGGATATTTTCTTGTTAGTTTCTACCACCACACCAAATTTGAGCAAAATCTGAGACGGGCGGTGTCGGACCCTGGGTAACTTGGCATGGAATGACCCACACTTTTTGCAATGTCAACCAAACAAGCTTTGGCCTACTATTATGTAAAGTTCAAACTAATTATAGCTAGACTTAATAAAACAAGGGGGTCATTCCTGCACTCTGATATTTTGGGGAGTTACAAAAAAATGGTGGGGGAGGGGATTTTAGAACTTTGGGGAAAATACTAATTCTGATGAATAACTATTCAGTTAAATTGTATTTTTATAGTACAAATGGTACAGGAAAGAATATTACAGGGCTTCCTCTAACAGTTGTTAAAAATACCCCCTTTTTTAAATAGTGGGGTGACCTTACCCCCATAGTTGCTGGAATCCAAAAACCTAATGCGATCACAGTACTTTAACCAGTAAATCATCATACACCATATTCACATATCAGTGGTGTACAGGTCTAGAGGATTTGCCACAGGAGAAAGTAATGCAATGGATCCCAGGTGGAGAATATGCCTATTGGTACACAGGAATATTCTGTAAGTTGGGACCATAACAAGTGTGCATATTGTCAATTTTGTTGGGCCAATGGGAAGCCTGCTGACCGAGGTGAAACGATGTACAGATAATGGGAGATACAAGAGTTCTGTTATTTTACCAACTTTATAGTCTCAGTAGACAACCAACTCCAATATATTCCTATACTACAACATAAACTGAGTAAACAACATACTAAGAATGATTTGATGTGAAAGCTCTACCGTACAATGAAGTTCATTTTTTGTTTCCACAACATATAGCAATTTCATACAATCTGAATAATAATAATAAGTAAATTAGTAAGTTAACATAATTTCAATGTGATGTTCTCGGAAGCCCTGTGTGTGACGCACCGTATGGCCTAACTCAGTAGACAACACTCCCATTTAAAATATGTCACAGTATTCATGAAATGGATCAACAATGCATGGGAGGAGACACAATATTTAACCCTTTCCAGGCCATACCTATTATGTGTAGGACCGTACCTGCTAGCCAGAGGCCTTTCTCTCAATGTGATGCATTTTGGTACTGCTTCTTATAATAAGCTCTGGGGGAAACAGTATTGCTTAGATTCATACAAGATGCACACCATTTTTGAAGATAAAGATCAAAGCTTTTTGCTTCTGACAATTAAAACATTGTAGCGATAAAATAAATCACCAGTTAGAGCCGTCATCTAGATATTGTGGTTTACAAATTTTGCTCAACTGGTATATGGACTTTCCACAGTTTGTTTATTCGGAGGTGATAAGCAACTTGAAGATGTTATAGCGAGAGACTGGTACTTCCAATAAACTAAAAGTAAATTGCGCCACTAATTGATAAAATGGTTACTATAACATTGTCAAACATCGTTGCAAATGATGTAATGCTAAGTGGGGCTATTCAGCTATAAATGTGACATACATCCAAATTGCGTACTATTACGTATCTGGCTAAAACCATGGGTGCTAGGATTGTGTACTATTACGTATCTGGCCTGGAAAGAGTTAAACCCTTTACATTTCAATCATTTACAGTATGCACACGCTCGTGGCGTACAAAATTTGATCGTGTTGCAAAGGCCTTTTCGCAGATGTCACACTTGAAGGGTTTTTCCCCTGTATGGATACGCTCATGCCGTACAAGATGAACCCGGTATACAAAGTTCTTCCTGCAAAATTTACAATTGAATCGTCTTTGCTTCTCGTGATATTTTTCGTGTATCCTGTATTTAGCGAGATCCCTAATTAATTTGCCACAATATCGGCAATAAAACGCCGCTGCTCCGGGTGAAAGACGGTTTCCTGAAACAGTGGTGTGACTCGAATGGGAACTACGGAGCCCAGAAAGAGACATCTGTGACCTGTCCTGATAGTCAGCATGATGGAAACTGCCTCCATACGTTGACCCTAGTAGGAAACAGATAGAGGCTTATTGGTCAAGACATTGGGGTAGACTTCAATAAGACTTAAATGAATGAATGTCACGATTAACAAACAATCACCATTTCATACATTCAAACAAAATAAGACATACACGTCAGTCAGTTGGCTTGACTCTATATGTTCACAATCCGATAATCAAATAAAAGTGGGATACATTCTACAAGATAATATATAATTTCACTAATTTTATTTTGGATTCACGGAAAGACCACATACTTTATGCTTCCTTCTGCTTTTATAAACGGCATATACATGGCCATTTTGTGATATCAATGACATATTTAATAAAATTGTTCAACATCTTGTCACTCCCATTGTGCAGCTTAAGACGGTACCTTACTAATGCATGGGCTTTTTAAGAAGCGGTGTAACGCTTTGTGACCGGATGCCCTTCCTGACGTCAACCTATGTCCCTCGGTGGACCAAGATGGCAACAGAGCAAGCAAGATAAAGAACCTTGGTCAAGGATACATGCCGAGGTAACCAACAGTTGGGATTCGAAACCATTAACAAAAATTATGATCTAGGAGTCCTTTTAATTTGAAGCCACTCCTACAATCATAATATAGCTAAATTTAAATTTCCCCAAATCAACTGTAAGCTGATCATTCTAGCACTTAGGCACATCGTTTTATAACAAACATTAATAGGGCGTAATCAGTTATAAAGATATTTAATGTTGATTGATTGCATAAATACTATTAACAAATCATGAAATCACACATTAACAATTTCCCGGGGAAAGTACACCCATACCTTTAGTTTGAGAAACAAGAAAAAGTGTGCATGACTTTGTTGTCACACTTCGTGAAATTCTAGGTTCTGAAGGAACCTGGGCTTTGTTTACTATTACCATTAGTTTCCATAGTTTATGTAAAAATAAAAGTTTATGTAAAAATAAAAGCATGCAGAATATGCAAGCATGGTCAATAATCCAGTGATCCTAGCTGAGGAAAGATTCTATGGACGGTGCTATTAAATCCTTGTGTTTACAAATTAACAGTTATTCAACATCAATCAATCAATGTTACTTTGAGCGAAGTGAATTGCTCCAAGGGTGCCTGGGTGTAAAGATAATGAGGTCTTTAGCGCATAAATAGTGTTACTGCACTGTGTTTTGGTAATGAAGGGACCGGGTAAGCACTCAATAATTTACAAACTCCATGAAACGCTCAGTTTAGTGAAGTATGTATACGCTCATGGCGCACAAAACTGGATCTGACTGAAAAAGTTTTCTCGCAGAAGTTACACTTGAAAGGTTTTTCTCCTGTATGAACACGCTCATGACGTACAACATTCACACGGGATATAAATGTCTTTCCACAAAATTGACATTTGAATTGTTTTCCCTTCTCGTGGTACTTTTCGTGCTGCCTATACTTTGTGGAATCATTAAACAATTTGCCACAGTATCTGCAGTATAAAGCTGCTCTGTCATGCGCAAGGCTGTTTTCTGTGCCAGTGATGTTGCTCGAGTGGGAATGTTGGTATCCAGCAAGAGACTTAGGCTGCAACTTTTTCTGGATTTCAACATGGAGCAGATTGACTGCATTCGTAGAGCCTAGGTAGGAAACAGAGAGGCTTTGTTTAGTTGATATATTGGGGGCTGGCTAGCATATATATAATTTAAAATATAAATACAATTCGGTATACATGTAGGTATGTTGTTCATTTTGTAACATTCATAGTATATTACATAATGTTCTTTAAAACAAGCCAGTATAGAACCGGAAGACTTTTAGTGATTTATTACCAGGTCTAACAAATGAAAGGCAACTAAACATCAGAGAATACAGAAGTTGTGGCAAGTTGAATTCACACATGTTTAATTGACTGATTTGGGCTATATAGCAACAATTTACTGTGAATAGGCCAGGCCTACTTGATTTGGCTTCGATCCTTCCGGGTTTGGGCAAGGTAATTCTAACTATCTTTGCTTGGTGTAAATTTACAAAATCAAGTTCTAATAGGATCCAGTAATTTCCTGCTAAATATGGGCCCTACCTACTGTATAGCCTAGAGGTAAAGTAACTGCTTCACTGTTAATTATATAAGTAGTCGGTTGTCGGCAAATACAAGTCGTTAAAATTGACAAAAAAAGGAATAATCATCCAAATTTCATTTTTGCTCATTTTTGTTACTATGATATTATTATACTTCACTAAAAACATGTTTGGTGAAAGTAGAACGCAGAATGTCATATCTTAGGGGAACATATGAATTAATTTTATATGTTAAGTCCACATTTTTCCAATGACATCTTTTTATCCACTTTTTCTTTGCGAAAATGCTCCAGAAAGCATATATATTAAAATATCGATCATTTTATTGTTTTTTGTTCCATTTAGATAAATTAGACATATCAAACGAAAGGTGCACCAATTAAACACATGCCTTAAAATGCATTTTGTTGTCAACCGCCTACATTTGCAGTGACGTGTCACAAAACATGATCAAATGTTTGGCAAAGCCTAAACGCTCATAATCAATAGCTTTCAGAACTTTCATTCGTTAATTAACCATGCTCCAAGTTAGATCTAAAGCTAGTAATATTAAATTGAGAACGTGTTCATAGATGGATACTGCAGGTGGAATCTATAAACTTAACAGTACTATTCCACAGTATGTACACGTTCGTGGCGTACAAAATTAGACGGGACCGCGAACGCCTTTCCGCAGATGTCACACTTGGAAGAGTTTTCCACTGCATGGACAGCTATGGCATTGAACATTAACCCGCGAAATAAAGGGAAATAAAGGTCTTTCCGCAAAATTGACAATTGAATTTCTTTGTCTAATTCTCCTGATATTTCTCATGTATCCTGTAATTTGTGAGATCGCTAAATAGTTTGCCGCAGTATCTGCAGTGTAAGGAGGATACATCAGGTGATGGATAGTTTCCTGAACCCGTGGTGCCGCTCGAGTGGAAACTATGTAGATGTACACTTGAGGGGCTGAGAACCATGGCGGGCTAACAATCATTTCAACATTTTTTCCATTAATTTGCCAAAAATACAGATGTTATTATCGGACATAAATTTATATTATATAAAGTCGTATTTATAACGCCTCAAACCCTGTGAAACCCTTCATTCAAATTTTAGGAGGAGTTGTATGCCCAAATTTTGTCGAAAATAAAATGTGGGTTAGCCCACTATGGTTATCAGCCCCTCAATTACAAGCTTTTGTAAGGGATATCCAGCAATTTCCTGATAAATGTTGGCCGGCCCTAGTATAATGTATGTTATTAATAAGTAACTGCTTCCTAGTTATTAAAATGTGTGGTAAAGCCTAAAGGCTCATAATCAATAGCACCGTCGGAACTCAGAAGCATATTTCAATTTGGGACCACCAGTAGTTTGAAACAATGCTCCTCCAAGTTAGATGTAAAGGTTACTGTGTCAATATAAAATTATGACTGTGCTCATGTAAGGATCGGCTAAACATTTGATAGTTGTAACGGTTCTATTCCACAGTATGTACACGCTCGTGACGTACAAAATTAGACCGGACTGCAAATGCCTTTCCGCAGATGTCACACTTGAAGGGTTTCTCCCCGGTATGGATACGCTCATGGCGTTGAACATTAACCTGCGAAATAAAGGTCTTTCCACAAAATTGACAATTGAATTTCTTTGTCTTCCCGTGATATTTCTCGTGTAGCCTGTATTTTGCGAGATCGCTAAATAGTTTGCCGCAGTATCTGCAGTATAAGGAGGATACATCAGGTGATGGATAGTTTCCTGAACCCGTGGTGCCGCTCGAGTGGAAACTACGGTGCCCAGAAAGAGACTTCTGTGACTTGTCCTGATTTTCAATATGATGGACAGTGCCAGCATGATCCGTTGGTCCTAGTAGGAAACAGATAGAGGCTTATTGGTCAAGACATTAGGTAGTATATAGTGTCCAATGTTTGTACTTGGTGCTATTAATACAATTACAAGGATATTTTACACAAAAATAAACAAGATATATTTTTTGTACTCTTTTCACTTTTAATATATGTTCTAAAGAGCAGGATAAAATACTGTCAATATAGTCCAAGGACCATACTTTGAACATTCATTTAGAAAATAAACTATTAATGAATAGAATAACTGTGTTTAATGTGCTGAACATACAAAATGAAGAAAGATGTAGCGAAACAGTATTGATTATCCTTGTTAATTATTTCTTACGTGTCTGACCGGCCAGATCACCAGATGTTTTCCATTGCCTTGGCCGTACTATGGTATAAAGATAAAAAATGCCATCTTGTATGCTAACATAACTTAAATTAAATAACTGCTAGCTATTAATAAGCTATTAATAAAACCTGCACTACAAAACAACATAATACTTAACCAAAATTATAACTGATGAAAAATAATAAACTAATGTATTAACAATACAAAAACACGGCTGACTAGTAACCGCTGACTAGCAGCACCCAGGCCTCCACGTTTGAAGAGCGCCAGCGAGATCGTGCTCCTTAAACGCTCTGAACAGTCACGGATAGTTTTTATTTTTCATGATTTTACCTTATTTTCTGACAGGTGTCGTCTATTCGACCAAGTCCTAACATGTTTATACTTTAGAACACTCCCTTCCTTTTAACTGGATCACAAACGAAGAGCTTTACACCACAATCAATCAAATTCCATGATCAAAGATAATCGCTCACAGGCGCTTACGCTTCTTTGGTCATATCGCATGGTTAGACGACACCACACCAGCAAAGATCGCCCTGAAAGGAACATTGTGTCCAGTCCAAAAAACACAAGGACGACCAATCACAACCCTTTTAGAAGTAATTCGCAAACAATTAAGAGATCTGGACATCCATAACATTTACGATGCAATAAATCTTGCGCAAGATCGTGACAGTTGGAGGAGAATTATCACAGAGTATGTCGTTTAGACGAGACTCAACCTACTACTACTACTTCCTTCCCCATTATTATATACATTATTAACTGACTAAACGGCGACTATAATATACATGAGAGCTTATGCTCTCCTGAAAATCTTCAGGAGAGCATTGGTATGCTCTCCTGGCATTTTTCATACGTGGAGGCTTGAGCGTCCCTTTAACTATACTTTGCTGATGAATTACTGTCAGATTTGTAGGCCTACTGTCACTTCAAGCTCATGCCAAGCTCCTTCCACAATATAAGAGGCATTTGTATGTAACCTTTTCAAAATCATAATTTTTATACCAGAATAGTTAGTGTTAACATACCAATTATCACAGATATAAAATATCACATTAGATCATGTGGTTGTGATAGGTGCATTATTTAGGCTTATTAGTCACAATTTGTAAATTATCCAGTTAACTAAGTACTTTTTGGTTTATTTTTATGATCAAACGATACAAACAACAAACAAGGCCCAGAAAAAGTAGTAGGACCCAGATGCTTGCATTGCTGTGCAACCAAATCAGAAAAAGACTTCCGCATTTTGCGTTTCTATATTTTATTTTATTTTTCCATCTAAATTTTGATAGTCATCATGAATGTAATCCTGGAATATTTTCTATAATTCGCTCAGTGTCGTAAGCAATACAGTTTGTGGAGGACAGAGAAACACCACACTGCGACATTGCTATTCCAGGAACTGCCGCATCGGCGAAAGTTGGATTTATCGGAATTATAAAATAGTGATAACTCATCAATCAAATACGTTGACCATGGGGCAAAGAGACGCTAGAAATCTGGACTATGAAAGGCATAGCCTACATATTACTAAGCAAGAGACAATAATCCCAACATTTGTGCCATATATTTTGCAAATCTACAACGTGGATACGGCTGAAATTCAGAATTGCTTTGCACGATGTTATTTTTTTAGACACTGGCTGAAACATCTATCAAAGCATTTGCTTGTGACTATCCTCATGATGCTTGCAATGAAACGACTGGGCAAAAGCTCTCCCACAAAAGGAACATTTGAAAGGTTTTTCCCCTGTATGGACACGCTCATGACGTATAACGTTGACCCGAGATATAAATGTCTTGCTACAAAATTGACATTTGAATTGTTTTCCCCTCGCGTGGTACTTTTCGTGCAGCCTATACTTTGTGGGATCACTAAACAATTTGCCACAGTATCTGCAGTATAAAGCTGCTCTGTCGTGTGCAAGGCTGTTTTCTGTGCCAGTGATGTTGCTCGAGTGGGGACTACGGAGCCCAGTAAGAGACTTCTGTGACCTGTCCCAATTCTCAGCATGGATAAATTTGTCTGCATTCGCCGAGCCTATAATAGGAAACAGAGAGCCTTTGTTTAGTAAATATAGAGGGGAATGGCAGGCTAAAAATTTAAATATAACATTCATTCATAATTTTACATGATTTCGTTAAAGGTTCATGCTCATAAATAAGTTACAATTTGTAAAAATATGTTTTTATCAAACCAGCCTTAAATATTATTAGGACACCATGACAATTACTGGCTTTCAGAATCATTATTATAGAACTACTGCTCAAATCAATTCTGAAGTACAACAGCATGGTCATTGATGCTGAATTTGATAATCTATCAGTTATCTGAAGTAACTTTAAACTAAGTAGTAGCCTACTTTCCAAATAATGTCTTAAAACGTTAACAACCAGAAGTGTGCACATAGGGAAGGGGAGTGCGTGGGGGTGGGGGGGGGGGGGGAGTTCATCCCTTACCTCCGGATACAGTCCGAATAAAATCACTCAGTCAGGGAAAATTAATCTACATCAATCACTCTTAAGGTTAGGCCACCATCATTTCAAAATATTTTAGAAAAAGATGGAAAATAAGATGCCATACCAAATTTGACACACTTCGTGCATGCATTACAATTCCAAGAAATCAGCTTTTGAAGTTGTTGTTTACTTCTCGTTCAGTTGCCTTTGAGAACAAACCTCTGACGTATTGTACACAGTTTGGCGTATATGGCAGCTGCCGCACAGAAACGGTAGCGTATGCGGTGCGTGTATATAATGCGCCTTTAATACCGGCAAAATTTTGAAAAATACCGGCAATTTTCATTAATTTAAAATAATCAATTTAGATGGAAAACAATGATACTTTTTCCAATTTCTAGATTCTTCTCGGTGTTTGGAATTGATTCGCAGGATTTGGGTGAATATATTGTAAGTATCAAGCATTGTTTACGACTAAAACAAGAAACATGCAACGTGCATGATGGATTTCTTGTCTTAATTTGAGGCTTCGTCTTTACATTGTAAAATAGCCTAGCCACAACACCCCCGTTTCTTGATTTTTTTGCAATAAGACCCACCCACTCATGAACATGCACGGTATCTTTGTCAAAATCAATAGGCTTCCTAACCGCGACCCGTAGGGCATCCATACATGTACCAAATATCAACTTAATCCGACCTACGGTTGGTTATTGAGATATCGTATTCACGAGCCATTTCTTGAGATTTTCTAAATAAGCCCCGGCCACTCATTAATATGCAAGGTATCATCAACAAAATCAATAGGATTCCTAACCGGCCCGCAGGCCATCCACGTACTAAATACCAACTTAATCCGACGTACGGTTATTGAGATATCTTGTTCATGAGTCATTTCTTGAGATTTTCGCAATAAGCCCCGCCCACTCATTAATATGCAAGAATCATCGTTCAAATCAATCATTCAAATCAATAATTCCCTTTGAGCTGTGTTCTGAGAGTTTTGTGTTATTTATGGCTTTGCTCATGTTGCTTGCAGTGATAGGCCTGGGCAAACCCCTTCTCACAAATGGAGCATTTAAATGGTTTTTCACCGGTGTGGACACGCTCGTGTCGTACAACATCCGTCTTAGATATAAACCCCTTCCCACAAAAGTTACATTGGAAGGGTTTTTCTCCTGTATGAACACGCTCATGGCGACGGACACTGGCACGGGAAGCTAATGTCTTGCCACAATATCGACAGTTGAACTGTGTTAAGGACAGATGGCACTTTTCACGTAGTTTGTACTTTCCAAGATCACTAAATAATTTGCCACATTGACCAGCGGTAAAGTCCGACGCAGGTCCGTTTTCTGTGACGTTGATCGAGTTGTGTCTACGGAGCCCAGCAAGAGACTTCGGAGACATAAATTTGCCTGCGGCAGTTGACCCTAGTATGAAACAGATAGAGGCCATATTTAGAATATAATTTGGGGACATTGGGGGAAAAAAGGATCACATATCAGGGTTAGAAATTAAGATTTTGGAACGGTAGCCCACAGGACTACCTGTTCAACAATTCTGGTAGCCCTGCAGCATATCTGGTAGTCCTGATAACGCGTGCCAAGCTGTATATAAACTACAGTGTTCCGTCCACACTTGGTTGGTGTGACCCATGTAAATGCAGGTAAATGCTGTGTAATGTAAAGATTGAAGAAAAGATCTCTAAGAATGATGAGGTATATATATGTTC
>JAODAI010176634.1:0-10770 GCA_027575025.1 Scotoplanes globosa | reverse complement strand
TAGAGAACACCAGTGTTACCAGCCAGTTAGCTGCAGTGTCAATCTACCGGTGTAAATATGTTCAATTTGCCAGTACAGGGTTAGAGAACACCAGTGTTACCAGCCAGTTAGCTGCAGTGTCAATCTACCGGTGTAAATATGTTCAATTTGCCAGTACACTGTTAGAGCAGTGTCAATCTACCGGTGTAAATATGTTCAATTGGCCAGTACACTGTTAGAATACCAGTGTTACCAGTCAGTTAGCTGCAGTGTCAAACTACCGGTGTAAATATGTTCAATTTGCCAGTACACTGCTAGAATACCAGTGTTACCAGCCAGTTAGCTGCAGTGTCAAACTACCGGTGTAAATATGTTCAATTGGCCAGTACACTGTTAGAGAATACCAGTGTTACTAGCCAGTTAGCTGCAGTGTCAATCTACCATATGTTCAATTGGCCAGTACACTGTTAGAGAATACCAGTGTTACCAGCCAGTTAGCTGCAGTGTCAATCTACCGGTGTAAGTATGTTCAATTGGCCAGTACACTGTTAGAGAATACCAGTGTTACCAGCCAGTTAGCTGCAATGTCAAACTACCGGTGTAAATATGTTCAATTGGCCAGTACACTGCTAGAATACCAGTGTTACCAGCCAGTTAGCTGCAGTGTCAATCTACCGGTGTAAATATGTTCAATTGGCCAGTACACTGTTAGAGAATACCAGTGTTACCAGCCAGTTAGCTGTAGTGTCAATCTACCGGTGTAAATATGTTCAATTTGTCATTACAATGTTAGAGAATACCAGTATTACCAGCAGTTAGTTGCAGTGTCAATCTACCGGTGTAAGTATGTTCAATTGGCCAGTACACTGTTAGAATACCCGTGTTACCAGCCAGTTAGCTGCAGTGTCAATCTACCGGTGTAAGTATGTTCAATTGGCCAGTACACTGTTAGAATACCAGTGTTACCAGCCAGTTAGCTGCAGTGTCAATATATATGGTGTGTACACAGTACACACTACATATTACCAAAGTGTCATCTAAATGAAGAGTTTATCACTCAGTGTCAACACGACAGAGGCAGGTCAGTGATAACAGATATAGTATGGTGGTGACTCATAGTATACAGTCCAGAGTACACAACACTAAATATCAGCTATGGAAATACACACCACAGTATACTGTAATATTAAGGCATATGGTACATGTATAGAACTGTCCCCATATATACAGGACAAATGACTAGGATTGAAGTGGAATTCAGTAACCACGGTCCAATGTTCATATATCGGCTCAAATCTATGCCCTGCCAAACTTATGCCAGGGTACATGTACATAGTGATGGTCAACAAATAGAAGCCATGTACAATGAACAACAATATTAACAACGGGTTATCAGTGGTGTACTCCGCATGCTGTTAGCACAGAGTCGGGATCTCGCCAGGCACTTTAAAACAAGACGCTTTCAAAGCAGACGCTGTACCTGGGTATGAACTGTCAGAAACTGGGTTGATAACTGATTTGACAAACGAATGCACGGTTTAACTCTGCAATAAATAATCACCACTGGTTACTATAGACACTAATACATGTGGGACAGTTTTAACATAGTTATTTACACACAGAGGGGGAGGGCAATATACTTATAGTTTATTAACGTTATATTCGATCGATCGATGTTGATTGATTATTCAAATTTATTAGTAGTAGTATTATTAGGCTTCATGACCCTTTTTAACACATATTTTATATGAGCCACCTAAAGCCAGTGATATACAGGTAACTTAGAGTCACTGGAATATAATCATCATCTCTCCGGGTTCAAACTCCTGACCGTGCGGTCACAAGTCCAAAGCTCTCTCAATTGAGCTAACCGGTCAAGTGGATCTGGATGCACACAGAAAACAAAGTTCCTGTTACCTGAAAGTCACAATAAATTAATATTACCCAGAATCGCCGAGCCCAAAGTGACACAACAATTCATTGGTCAAATCCAGGGCTCCTTTTCAACAACTGGGTTATCATTATACCCACGGACAGACTCTGAAATACTTATTTCCTGAGTAGAACATAGTAATTAGCTCCCTGATGTAGAACACACAGACTTTGAAATACCTATTCATTGGAGTGGAATATATTAATTAGCTCCCCCTGATGTTGAACCCTTTGACTTTGAAATACTTATTCACTGTCCTGAGTAGAACATAGTCATTAGATCCCTGATGTTGAACCCACAGACTTAGAAATACATATTCACTATCATAAGTGGAACATAGTCATTAGCTCACCCTGATGTTGAACCCACAGACTTTGAAATAACTATTCACTATCATAAGTGGAACATATTCATTAGCTCCCCCTGATGTTGAACCCACTGACTTTGAAATACCTATTCACTGTCCTGGGTAGAACATATTTATTAGCTCCCCCTGATGTTGAACCCACTGACTTTGAAATACCTATGCACTGTCCTGGGTAGAACATAGTTATTAGCTCCCCCTGATGTTGAAGCCACTGACTTTGAAATACCTATTCACTGTCCTGGATAGAACATAGTTATTAGCTCCCCCTGATGTTGAAGCCACTGACTTTGAAATACCTATTCACTGTTCCGAGTAGAACACAGTCATTTGCTCCCTGGTGTAGAACCCACAACCTACAAGTGGTTACTAGCTCAATGCTATGTCCCCGGAGTTAACTAACTAGTCAGGTTAGTGACCTATTTTTAAAATGAGTGTCACATATTAGTGACAAACAGACAGTACCCACTTCAGTGAACAACATACAAACATTGACCTTTCACTTTCATGAATGAACCATTGAGCTACATTACTGCCAGGGCTTTGACCTCCAAAGCAGCTATAATTTATTTGGGCACTCTTCTTAAAGCAAAGTTCAACGGCATTGCAGAGCTGCTGGATATTAGGGGAAGCATTAGTTAGCTGCTAATAAATTGCATAAATGACATATATCTGTCCCATATAATAGTTGGGATATATTAAATTACACAATACATACATATGCTATGCTATGCTGATTTAGTTATTCTGTGATCAAATATTCACTATTGGAATGAATTTTGCCGCCGCAATGGCGGGATTCTTTAACTAAATATATGCTACATGTGTAATAGAGAGAGCGTTACGTTCTACAGCGCGCTTGCAGAGAGATGTGGGAAACGGGAAACGGGACTTGTGAACGTTAATTAGAGAAGAAAGATTAGAAAATAAGCAACAATCGTAGCTAATTTTGAGGTACTTTGGGACAAAATTTACAAAATAACCTTTTTGTATTATATTTTACGTATTAGGGTTTTCAAACCTCACTGGCCCATATTTCAGTGCACATTATTTAATACTCTATGAACAGTATTCTGATTTTGTGATTCTTTAAGCTTGCCCTAACTAACAATTTATGTTGTTGCTGATCTGAGTCGTTGGGTTGCGATGTGGGTTAGTGTCAATACCTTTAAGGATGGTCTCGATAAGAATATTTCTAACTGTGGGTGGCTTTACAAGGTTCACTGGCTGATTGAGGTTCATGTCTTCAGGACCACTTATGACCAACTACGTCCTTTCTGTCAATCTTAAGTTTGATCCAGTGTTATATTTTCCTATGTAAATCAATCTTCAGATTGATTTCAACCTTTTGTGAAATGGGGCCCAATACTCTTATTTCACTTGATCTTGTAATGCATTTGAAGCCTAAATGTAGACCCTTTATTCAGATGATGTTCAAACACCACAGATATATTTACATAGATCTCACCTTCCATTAACGATTTAATTTGTTCGCTGTTACAACCCTTCTCCATTTCCTGGGTCACACAGTTTGCTATTCTAGTCAGGTGACCCATGTAACCTTGGCGACGACCTCCTTGGTGCTGCGTACAATCGTTCTCTTCCCACATGTCTATAATCCTCTGAATGAGTTTGCATTCTGTAAAAAGCTGTGAAGGGTGGAACAATAAAAATAGAGTGACATCGTTTATATACAAAAGAACCTGTAAGTAATAAGCTGATAAAAAACAGCAGGTGGTGAAGTCTTTGTAGACATGAAAATAGTGCTTACATATTTATCATCAAATTGATTGATTGAAGCATTTTATGACCACTATTAATTAAGAGCGATTGAGAATGTTTAACAGTTGTTGTCCTTATAATTTATCCTGGTCGAGGATCATTGGATTGTTAGCCATGCTCCAATCTTCAATGCTTAACACCAAGCGAGAAGGCAACATGTACCAGTTTTATAAGTGTTTGGTATGACCCGACCTCCAGTTGTATGAATCTCACTCAAAAACTCATACACGTAGGATACTGCTATTTTATGTTGCTAATTTTAATTTTATGTTCGATTCATCAGAGTGTAAACAAAGTTACCTCTCGGAACGTTGACACTTTGAGGCTGAATTTTATGTAGGTATGTTATCATATCTAGGCCTAATTGTGTTATTTTGATAAAATTGCATTTCTAAATAGGGACGTTTCTAAATAGGGACGTACACAATATTTTCTTCTTTTCCCCCCGGATTGAATTTTGGACGTATGGTAATTTCTTTGGACATCGAATATGGTCGCTTTGTTGTATAACTCAAACGTTGGGCAACATGCACCATTTGTATAAGTGTTTGGCATGACCCCGACTTCCAGTGTATGAATCTCACACACAGCCTCCTATTCAGTCCCAGGCTGTCAGGTGAATGGTTCAGTCCCCAGACTGTCAGGTGAATGGTTCAGTCCCCAGACTGTCAGATGAATGCTTCAGTCCCCAGACTGTCAGGTGAATGCTTCAGTCCCCAGACTGTCAGGTGAATGGTCTATACTGTTTGGGTTATGCTAGCCGACTCGCATGGTTATCATCAAATTGATTGATTGAAGTATTGCATACATAATTTCACACCTGACTATTTGTGTGAGGTAATCGTTGTTTCCCTACCACATTACAGCCTATAATGTGAGGGTGCAAACCAAAGTTGGTACTTTTTTTAGTGGCCCGAAGCTGTGGAACTCATTTAAAATTAATAACAATAATATAATAATAATCGGCCAGAAAGGCTTTAAAGTCGAGGATCACTGGATTGTTGACCATGCTTCATTCTCTTACGCTTAACATCAAGTGGAAAGGCAACATGTATTCTTTCATTTGCAAAGTCTTTGGCATAACCCGACCGTCCGTGGTTTCAAACTCAATGAGACACGGTGAGACCACAATTATGTCCCCCGACTCGCAGGACGCTTTGCACCACCGATGACCAAAGCACTTACAAACGTCAGTTAAAGCATTACGTTTTATATGGATAGTCAGGTATAACAGGGTTGAGATGCTTCAATGTATACTTTTTATGGTATCCACCCATCTGTGTAAGTCAAAGCCGTTTCTTAGCATTGGTAGATGCTGCGATTTATAAATGTTTAATATCTGTCCAATATGATTATGTAACACATACAATTTTACAAGTCGATCGGTAGTCCAATGTCCGATATATTAGCGTTAGGATGTTGATGGCGATATCTTAGCCTCAGGACACTGATGGCCTCTCCCTCCTACCGCCAGTGGTTATAAGCCTCAATATAATCCAATGCAGTATAGGGGCCCTGTTCACAAAGTTTGCATACGCCAATATTTTGTCGTAAGTATACTTACGCAACGTAATTTTCCTAACACCGTATTCTCAAAAGTATTTTGTTCCTAATTTTTCCGTAACTTTACGCAAACCCAATGGCTGGTGCAACATTGATTTTCTTATTAAATATTGTTGAAGAAATAACACTTACCGGTCTCCGGAGAGATGGAACATTTCAAGATATGGGAAATCCGGTGGTAACACATTATACGGCTTTGATAATAAATTAAAGTCTTCCAGGACATAATTTAGATTCCAATAATCAATGACTTTTCGGCGACACTGTCAAAATGATGTGTTCTACGCTGGTGTGATATAAAGCTCAATGTACGGGTTCAATGTACAGACCGTGAGTGTGCAGTGTTATGAAACATTACTTTCCCTTTCAAAGTCGTCAAGTTCTTTTCAAGAAAATTAATTGTGCGTGACAAAAGAATGGGCTATAAATGTGGTTTGAAAGAAAACACCAAAGAAGTAGGCTTAGACTAGATAAACAAACTGTCACTTCTTTTACTTCTTTGGTAGCCATACACAGTGTAAGTTAATAATTTTGTACGAAGGTTTTGTGAATAGCACTAACCCATTTGTATACGAACTTTGTGAGATTTTTGGCGTATAAACTTTCCTACGCAACTCTTTGTGAATACGGTCCCTGGTCTAGTTCAGTGTCAGCATAGACACTGTTCATGTTATCAAGGCACATTTGTAATGGCCGAGTGTACAGCAAATATATGGGAACAATCACAGCAAAGGGGAAATATAGTTGCATATCTATTGGTTTTACAATATTTACAACCAAAATGGACCCCAAAATATTAATGTTTTTATTTTCAAGTAAATAACTATTGATAAGCTCCTAAACATTCTACAACCACCCTTGGAAACTGGTATACAATTGTAACCATTGATTCAAGTAGTACATGTATTGTGTACGTTTTAATATACAAATACATCCTCTTTTCTTGCATTTTTTGTTATTTTCTGTCAATGACCTTTAGCTTGGGCTGGTGATGTTGTAACATACTATGCATGGTATCATATGAAAGCTGAATTATACTCAGGCTCTAAACTGTCTAGACATTGAAATGTATCTTTTATCTTACAGCCTTTTGTGGTGGGATAGTTTGAATAACTCACATTGTACAATGGCTTCCAGTGTGCAGATTGTACATCAATGAATGAATAGGTTTCCTGGCCCGTTTCAACACAGAGGTTATATGAGCCATCCCAAGCCTTTGATACACCAGTTAGAGCCACTAGAATATAATCAGCACTCCGGATTTGAACTCCTGACCTTGCAGTCATAACTCCAATGCTCTATCAACTCGGAATGAATTAATAGGTTTCCTGGCCCTTTTCAACGCAGAGGTTATATGAGCCATCCCAAGCCTTTGATATACCAGTTAGATCCACTGTAATATACTGTTTGTAGTGTGTGTATTACAGAGGCACTGAGGATAACTTACATGTACTAGTAGTGGGTGCTGTTGTTTGCCCTCCTCTGATTCAGCGGGGCTGTTGGTAAGAATGGTTCCTATCGACTTCTCAATTTCTAGATGCAAGAAATTATTCCATATGTATTTGAAAAATAAATCCTGCAAAGAGAGGAAACAAGAAGTAATTATTAAATTTGCACCAACCCAAACAGAACAACCATCATTCATGGTGACATTAAAATATTGGTGACATAAATTGTGACTGATTGATTTAAAGTTTCTTGGCCCTTTTCAACGCAAACATACCTACTTAGGAGTTACAATTACTTCCAATCTTTCATGGAATCTGCATATTAATAACATTGCATCCAAAGCCTTCCAAGATACTTGTATTGATTCGTAAACATCTTTAACCTGTGATACCAAAACTAAAGCCATAGCATACAAATCGCTAGGCAGACCTTGTTTAGAATATACCTTCTCCATTTGGGATCCTCACAAAGCCTGTATAAATATCAACAAGTCGGAAATGGTGTAACGTAAAGCGGCTTGATTTGTTTGTAAGGATTATCAGAGAAATTCCAGCGTAACCACTCTAATTAATGAACTTCGATGGCCTACCTTACAAAAAATAAGACTTTCTTAAACACTTAAACTGTTTCACAATTCTATCAATGAGTTAGTGACCGTACCCACACCTGACTTTATGGAAAGGAAGAGATACTCTTACACCAGATCTTCTTTGCACAGTGATATCAGCTACAGACATGTCTCAGCAACATAGACGCTTTCAAATGGTCTTATTGGCCCAGGAGAATAAGCGATTGGGACAATTTGCAAAACTCAGGCACTTCATCCAACAAGCTTTTTGCAACGAAGATATAACTTTATAGTGTTGTGCATGTTGCGTGCTGTCCCCTATGCAGTGATAACCACTAGTTTGGTGTTTGTGCATAGTACAAGACAAGACAGATGTTATTTGAGTCATCCAAATGTTTTAATGAACCTGTTAAGAGTCACCATGATATAATCATTATCACAGGACACCAGCAGAGAACTTAATAAAATCAATGACATATTCAGGAGATCCACCAGTACATGCCATCGATGTCATCAGTTTTATCACGCAGGATAACAGGATACTGTAACCATTTGGTCTTCTGTAATAACATGGTATTTTGTTTTAATAATATAACTTGTCAATAAAGAATATAACTTGTCAATAAAGAAACAACTCTGCATAACTTGCTTGATATCAATTGCCAGTATTCCACAGAGGGAGAAGGCATGCCTTGTAATTCATTTGTAAATTGATGCAGAAACATATCAGCACAGTGAATGAATGAATAGGTCTCAAGGCCCTTTTCAACTCGGAAGTTATATGACTCGCCCAAAGCCTTTGATACCAATTAGAGCATCGAGCATATAAATGACAGTCACTGCTATTGAGTTAACACATTGTAATCGGGCAATTTAACAATTTAACTTAATCAATGGGGCTTCCCTCTTTCTGGTCCTAACTTTTGACAGCGTCGACCCAAAACACAACTAAGGAAAAGTTTTTAATTCTCAATCATCTGTCTTTGCTACCGATTTCAAATTAATAGGGACAGCCAAATAATATAACATAAAACAAACACAAACCGTCAATCTGTCTGAACGTTGTGTATTCTCACATATAGATTTATGACAACGTCCTTCATAAGCACAGCTTTGAGTTGTACACTCTCGGATTTCATTATAAAAGTTACCCCGCCGATATGTAGCGGACTTAATTTAGCTAACGATTACAGCTGAAATTATTAACCATCAACTACTGCTGGCGTACTTAGCCCAGACTAGCCAACAATTATAGCCAACATATGATGTGATGCACCACGGCATATCGGGTATTATGTCGGCATTCTTCATTTGGAATTAGGGGGAGGTTTCCTCCAAAATATATCACCTGTGTAATGTGCAATATGACCAACTCCATTAATATATTTCAGTAACTTAGAAAAATAACAGTTTCTTGATTTTGGTATCAAAATAAGGATAACGGTCTCCTCCAACTGTTTACACTAATATCTCAACATGACCAAGAGCCGACATAATACCCGATCTGCCATGGTGCATCACATATATAGTTTTAAGTGGCATAATTAGCCAATTGATTATTACTCACATAATTAACCAAACATTACAAAATATTAACATAAATGAAACTGGAACTTTCAACTTCCAAAACACGAACAACTCGGTACTACTTACCCATATTGTCTTTATCGTACCCAGCTTAGCTAATTCTGAATTGATGGCTGGTGTATTCGTGACAAGGAGCGACGATATTAATTTACAGACTTGCAACCTGACGTTACCAAATGGGGGTTCCAATTTGCCAACTGTCGTCATTATAGATTCCAGCTGTATAACAAAGAAAAGGGACAATTCAATAATGTGTGTTTTTAGAACTACAACAAAGAAAATACAATTCAATAAAATTTGTTTTACGGTCGACCAAAGGATTGAGTCCATTTATAGAATGAGCGGTTCAAATTAAAATGACTGATGTCTAAACCTGGTGGTGCTACACAGCTTATGCTAAATTAAGAACTGTTATTAATTCAAAGTTCAAACTTCGGTTTCATCTTTTCAAGAAGGTCAACATGAACCGCCCACAAAGTAGCATATTTGAAAAAATTGAGGTGATTTTCAATTCAATTGCATTTTATTATGACTAGAGCTAATGTAATACTCATAGCACAATTTTAATTCATCTAAATTATAATTGGCTAAATTAACATAATAAATTTACAATATTTACTAGTGTACTGCAACCTCAGTTTGAAGTTAGGATTGATAGTGGTTCTTACTTTAACTCCCTTTTAAAGTGATTTACAAATCAGTGGAATGTTGATCATGCTCCAATCCTCATTTTAAATGACAAACGCGTTCATACAAAACATTACGATAGCAACAAATTGATTATAAATGCTTTCATGACCCATTTTTAACGCCGATGTTTAACATTATTCAATTTTTTTCCTGGTCGAGGACAAGATTTTGACAATGATTAGTAATATTGTACGCTGAAACATCAAGCGAGAAGGCTGTGTGTACTATTTATGTTTAGATTATTTCATATGACCCAACCCCCAGCGGTCTTCTACCCTCAAAGCCTCAGTCTCCAAGCTGGTAGGTGAATAAACCCACACTGGAAAAGTGGTAGGTCATGAGCAGGTCTGGAGTTTCAATAATTCCACAGAATTCCTGATAATAAGTAAACTATTGTTGACAGGTCCATAAATTGATAAATAATACCCGGACATTGAATGACATAACCTAAGGAGACAATAAGTAACCTATCTTTGTCAGGTTCGTATGTAACACCCTGGCAATGATTAACATACCCTAGGGTTTTTGATTGGCCCCATTTGTAACATTGTGGTTTAATAACCAGAATATTTCCTAACCGATGACCACTGGATTATTTCATTTCATTTATTGGTTCTTCACAACAACAATTGTACAACATTTAAGAGCCAGATTCTGTAAGATTCACCTAGCTGGTGATTCATCACCGATCCGGATTTCCCCCAATTTTTTTTTGTGGGTAGATATATCATAGAAACTGACAAAAATCCTTTTTTTTTTCAAAAAAAATGTTCCGGATAAAAAATACAGCCCTTTTAGTGTATGGGGTCTGAAGTGTAAATAAGTGCCAAAGTCAAAATCTGGACTTTGTCCTCT
>JAODAI010176633.1:0-16603 GCA_027575025.1 Scotoplanes globosa | reverse complement strand
ATTAAATATTGGTATTTTCCAACTCTTTATTATTTTTCTCTCCCTTAATTTCAACATCATTAAATTGCTAGTCTCATTATTGTCAAATTATTTAAATCACAGTTATCAATTAAATTAATATACAACTCATAATTTCAGGATAATTACATTGTTGGTGCTTTCCAACTGATTTTAAATTTGAGATAATCACATCCATATTATTTATATTTACAACTCATTCAATATTATTAACACCACGTATTCAACATCACTGTCTTTTTACTCATTCATTCACACACACTGACTCAGTCACTCTCTATCAACAATACATCCGGATCACTCTCTGCTTCACTCTCTGCTTCACTCTCTGCTTCACTCTCTGCTTCACTCTCTGCATCATTCTCTGAATCATTCTCTGCATCATCTGGCATAAATGATGGCTGTTTGGTCCTCTGACCATCCCCATGCCACAGCCGAATGGCAGGCATTGGGTCAAACAGAGACACACTGGGGGATTGGAGTTGTATTCTTAAAATATCTGTCATGATGCCAGAGCTCATTCGGGTCCGCAACTCTGTTTTTATCCGCTTCATGTTGCTGAAACCTCTCTCACATTCAGCTGTGGCGACAGGAATGGTGAGGAGTACTGTAGGTCCACCAGGCTCAAGATGTTGGAGCAGGTGAAACAAAACATGCCGTTTATCTGGGCCCATGTTAACTTCTGCCAGTCAACCTTTGAGTATATTTGCACCTTGAGAAGATCCCACTCCGACATTATAGCAACAGGGTCAATGTCTGCATGCTCCAAGATGCCTCTGAAATGGTCCTGGACATATGCTCACATGTACGTATATATATTCCTGCGAAACTAATATTAAAGTTATGGTACCATAGATAGACGATGCCCAATCGGAGTCACTAAAAGCAATCAAATCATAAAGGTATATCAGTCTTTCTGTAAACCAATTCATAATCTACGGTACCCTTTGAATATCTTATAACATGTTTAGCCATTACCATGTGTGTATTTCTTGTATTGGACACATTTTAATTGTGATAGTTTGCTAACAGTCCAATCGATGTCCGGTCAGGTGCTCGTCGCAGAATAGATAAGGCTACCCACCTGTTCCCTGTATTTGGTGGGATCCACGTAGTCGTTATTACATGGATTGTCATCTAATTTTACTTCAAATGGTGTAGTCCTTGGTTTGTAGTCTGTCATTTCAAATATCTCCAATAATTTGGTGACGTATCGTTTTTGGCGTCATGATGAACTCGGATCAGTTTTCTGTTAGACCACTCGATATTGGCTGGCTCTCGATACTGTCGCTGCAGGTGCCCGGTCTACTGTCTGTCTACTCACAACTAAAACAGAAGTTTGGGTATCTGTTGCACCTCGGTGTCCAGTTAATGGGGGGGGGAAGGGCAGTAGCCTGTTGAGCTGGAGTCTCACCAGCCTGATATTTGTAGCTGTGGGTCATGGATGCTGCCTGCCATGAGTCCTTCCAACCTGGTCATCCGGTCTGTTAACGATGGGTCAGTGGATTTCTCTAAGCTCGACTTCGCCTTGGCTACACGATATGACACGTTTTCCTTGACCCTCTTCGCCGGGCCCTGTCCTCTCCACAGTTTCTTCGAACTCTGTTCGTCCTCTATTTTGCTTATCTTGTTTAGCAGAAACACATAGCTTGGAGATTCTCCCACCACCTCAATTTTAATTTGTGTTAATAGCGGCTTGTTGTACAAAGTCCCAAGTTCCTCGTAAAAACTGTTTGAAACGAAGACCCCCTACTCGATCGGCGTCAACCTCCCCTTTCCGAAATACCTTCCTCAGGAGGGTCTGTATAGTCTCTCTAGAAAGTCAGACACCCGTTCTACTTCTCTTTGTACCAAACTATAAAAATTCATCAGTAGTTCCTCTCCACTATCCATCCCTTGACCCAAATACCATTTCAAGAGTTGACAGGTACAACAAAGAGGAAGCAGTAGCGTCTTCCATCTTCAGGTTGCTGATCACATCTATAGCGCAGGTGACCGGAGAGACGCTAGGATGCGCCGTCGTATTTCTTTGTCAGGTACCTCGTCCCATTTTTCTACCTGTGCCTCCACCTGATCCACCTCGTCTCCCAGATGTCTTCGTCCTTTGCTGGGGTATGTCGTCCAGAAAAGAACCGTAGCTTACGGTATGAATAGCTCATGTTGGAATAGCTGGATTGGTCTAGGGGATTAGGCTTAGAAAAGAACCGTAGCTTACGGTATGAATAGCTCATGTTTGAATAGCTGGATTGGTCTAGGGGATAGGCTTCTTGGGATCTCCAGGCCCGGTTATATCCAACACGGACATCTTCTTCACGGTTTCTTCGTCAGCGCCTAGGTTTACTACCTCAAACTGGCTTATATCTTAAGTGTTAAGTAGTTGAGCCGAAACTTAGTCATACTTTTCCCACATCTTGATTAAAAATAGAAATGATATAATTGCCTCACCAATTAATCTCCTCTCAGGAGTTAATTTGACATACACTGACTGTCACAAGATGATGCCATGAACAAGAAGGTTGCTATATTGATAACTATTTTATTATTTCACTCTCGCTGCTTTGTTTCACTCTCTGTCAGTTGCATATTATATTTCTGTCAGTTGCATTATAATTGAATTTGTAATATTGTTGCTTTCCAATAATCGAAAATCATTCCAACAATTAATGCAATCCAACTGCATGGGCTAAATTTTTGGTGTGCAAACTCTTTATTGGTTTAAACGTGATCATTATCATAAAACACAATTAATAGCAGTGATGCTTTTATTAGAATATTATATTTGACAATATTTTGTTGGACGATTCACCCTTTATCAAATAATGAAATAGTTAATTATTAGTTTGGCTTCCTTGAGCAATGTATATCAGCCCAGTTGCCTTTTATAATTGTGAATTTAAGATGGCATAAATTATGTCCAGTTTTGTTAAAGTGTTCTGTTATTGGGAAGCATTGAGGCAAATACTGCTTTTTGGTTGTTAATTCGTAACCTATATTTAGTTTGACTTTGGAGACATATATAATTGACAGAGGTCTGAATTTTTTCGGGGGAAAATTCCATTGGGGCTGAATTTTTTGAGAAAATTTGACCGATTCATTTTCACCCTAATATTACAGGAAGAATCTTTTAATTTATAAGAAAGTGAAATACATGAAAGTTGTTCAGATTGAGTTTCTCTTTCAGATAATATATGACATATTTCAAAATAAATAATTTCCAAGACATATATCATAGTTTTAATAAAATATGCAAATTTATCATATAATGTGTCTGTCCGTTCTTATTCCAGTGGCTCTATAACTGGTGGATTTGGGTGGCTCATATAACCTCTGCGTTCAAAAGGGCCCGGAAACCTAACCATTCGTCCATTAAGAATTTTGGCATTCTATCTTCACATATTTATCCATGTTATACACCAGAAGTTTTGCCAATTCTCAAAGTTTGCTGCATGCCATGGGTGGATTCTAAAAGCTTTGGGTGAGTCACATAACCTTGTCGTTGGAAAGGGCCAAGATAGTACAATACTGTCTGACCGGTTAGCTCAGTTGATAGAGCGTTGGACTTATGATTCCAAGGTCAGGAGTTTGAATATGGAATGATGATGATTTTATTCCAGTGGCTCTAACTGCTATATCAAATGCTTTGGGTGGCTCATATAACCTCTGCGTTGACAAGGGCCAGTAAATGGATTCATTCATTCGCCTGTTAACAGTGACAAATATCCATTAACTTCATAGACAATGGTTTGTTTCGTTTGAGTAATTTTCAGCAGGCCATAATAGCTTTTGCTCCCACCCGAGGAACTAAAAATGGATATTTGGCAATAAAATATTAGTCCAAGCATTCCTGGTGTGACTCCCACTTTTTTCATAGGAGTTATAAAGTTTAGCTTGGATACCACGCGTATTATCATAGTTACGCCCAGATTCATACCCCGGCGGATACAGTATCCTGATTTTTAGCTAAAAAATTTACACAGTAATAATAAATATATCATCAGCCCTGGATCCGCTGGTGTATTCATACAGAGTTTGTAACAGAGGTGGTAGCATATATTCAGTGCAAAGGTTACTTCAAGTTATAATACATATAAGGCCTACTCATAAACATAATGCACTTATACACTGTGTGGTCTACATAATATAAATCATGTTAATGGTGCTCGGATCAAACCTTCTGTAGGCCTATACTGTGTGATCTATGTCATATTCATCATGTTGATGGTGCTCGGATCAAACCTTCTGTAGGCCTATACTGTGTGATCTATATCATATTCATCATTGTATGATCTACTGTATGATGATCTATATTATACCTTATTGTTGAAACTTAATCAATCAATTGAGTGGCTTATGCTGTTTAGATGGCGGCGGCTTTATAGTGAGCAAATAGATCATCAGATGAATTGTTTTTTGGATGTCTTAATAAATGTAGATCGGAATGTGTCCTTGCATGGTTTGTGGAACTTGGCATTTCTCCCATTTTGAAAATATCGTTCTCAAAGTGAGTTAATTCCTCTAATTGTGATGACCATGATTGAAACCAAAACTTTCTGATAATAATTTTCTACCTGATATACTGTATCCAAGGCTTTGGGTGGCTCATATATGTATAACCAGAGCGGTGTTGATAAGGTCCTGGAAACCTAATCAATCAATTGTTTCGTCTATTGATGAAAACCTTTTTCTAAGCGGTATAACAAAGACTTTGTGTGTTATATATGTATGGCCTATGTGATCCTATATATAACTGGTATGACAAAGCCTCTTGCGGAGTGATGATGATTATATTCCAGTGGCTCTAACTGGTATATCAAAGGCTTTGGGTGGCTCATATAACCACTGCGTTGACAAGGGCCAGGAAACCTATTCATATTCATATATTGTGTGATGCTATATATATAACTGGTATGAAAATCTTTGTGTGTGGATGTAACTGGTATAACAAAGCATGTGTGTGGGGGGTATATATAACTAGTATGACAAAGGATTTGTGGGATGCTATACAACTGGTATGACAAAGGATTTGTGGGATGGTATACAACTGGTATGACAAAGGCTTTGTGTGATGATATACAACTGGTATGACAAAGGCTTTGTGTGATGTTATATATAACTAATATGACAAAGGCTTTATGTAATATGTTATAACTGGTACATAGAAAAGCTTTATGTGACATTATATATAGCTGGTATGGATGTGTGTGGGATATATATTTATAACTGGTATAACAAAGGATTTGTGTGGTACTATGTATAACTGATATAACAAAGGCTTTGTGTGGTACTATGTATAACTGATATAACCAGGCTTTGTGTGGTACTGGTGTGTGGGGCTACATACAGTATACATATATCAATAACAAAGGCTTTAATTGTATGGGATATGTAACTGGTATGACAAAGGCTTTGTGTGGCACTATATATATCTCAGTATAACAAAGGCTTTGTGTGGGATATGTGTAACTGGTATAACAAAGTCTTTTTATATAAGTGATATAAAAATGCTTTGCATGGGGCTATATATTACTGGTATAACATGACTGTCGATCTAATCTAGTATGCATATTTGTAAAGCAAGATTTTGTTAATATACTTATAGCATATTTTTAAACAAATACATCAGGAATATATATATATTCTTATTAATACATAGCCGAAAGATGTTAATCAGTCATACTGTAGATATGTCTCCAAGATACATCCTTCCATATCAGCATTCGATGGACATGATTTTCTGGACATTTTGCCAATTGCATTACGTCAGAAATTTGAAAACATCAAACTCAAATATACAGAATTATACAGTGTTGTTCTTACATTTAACTTCATTGTTTTCATTGGAGCAACATTATTGTTCCACGGATTAGGTGTATACAATTATAGGGAATCACCCAATACTTGTTAATATTTATAACAATGATTGTTGGTTTTGCAACAAAATATATTTTAATTCTTGTAAATTGTTAATATTTATAACAATTGTTGTTGGATCTGCAACAAAATATATTTGTATTCTTCTAAAATGTTGATTTTGGTAATAATATATTTGTAAATAATTATAAAGTGATTATTCTTGTTCTTATTTGAATTGTCTCTGCTGTGCATTTCGTGAATGAGCAAAATAGTAACAGTATACAGTAATTCATTGTAAGCTTAGCTTAGCTATCTTGATAGAGTATTGATTTGTTATATTCCAGTGGCTCAATTATACCATACTCTCCAGTCATAGCAGGGGAGTTTGCTACCGTTTAGCCAGTGATGGTGACACCAGTTTATTATCTCACAGCACCGTTTCAGCACAAAGCCTCAACACGTTGAAAGGATGTCTCGTAAAGGAAGGGATATTCAAGGGTTAACACCTCGTATCCATCGGCCACACTATGGTATTAGTGTGGCCATCCAGTAAGTTACCAGTTTATACAAGGTTGTGCTCAATGATATTTGAGCCGGGATTATGATCCTGGGACTTCACCAAATGTAACGGCAATGTAGCAGGGGTTTAGCGGGAACTTTCTTTTTTGCGACCTGCCAGGACTTTTCAAGAATGTAGCCGGGAAAAAACACATGTTACAATTGTGAAAATAACATTCCCTGCTATGCCGAGGTAGTTGGGGGACCGGATTACTCTCCCATGCGTTGAAGGGCCAGGAAACCTAATCAATCAATTTACTACTGTCTTCTCATTATAGTGATCTAGTAGGATACATGTGCTGAGAGATAATCACCTCACAGGTATAACACTTGGTGAAGTGAAGCAATCAAGATAATGTACTTTGTCCAATTTTGGTAATTTCGAACCTTCCGGTTTAATATAGAGCCGACCTCAACGACACATGTCAAAATGTACATGCAGCAAAGGCTTTGGTAATCCAGTTATTGAATGCACTGGAATATCTAATAAATTGTTAACAAAATGTACTTAATTTGGACAATCATTATCCAAAGAACATAGTAGGCCTACTCACCAGGTTACAGGTGAGACATTAATATATATTTATGTTATTTTCGTCAAAATATAATTTATCATATTTAATCATTTTCCACAAATTTTTCAACAAATTTAATTTAATAATATTCCACCTGTTTACATTGGTTATCGGGAATCAGTTTTTTTTTAAATGGCAGAAATTGGTTAAATTTTATTTGTGTAAAAGATCAGATAAATAAGGGCGCTCTAAAAAATATCACATTAATGTGCATAAATCTGCCTACATTAATTATATTTCAGTAATAATAATACCATAACGTACATTGTTATTGATGTTGAAAATGTATGACCCTTATAATTGCAATTATCATTTAAGAATTTAAAATAATTGGACAACATATTGAATGTAGCTTCGAACCCTAAACTTTAATGCATGATTTCTGATCATTGTCATTTAAGCATCCGCTTGCAAGCCGGGAGACCAAGATAGTGGTTTCGTGCCCGCGAGGGTTTGAGACCCTTGGAGGTCGGGTCATACCGAAGACTTTAAAAATGGTACATGTTGCCTTCTCGCTTGATGTTCAGCGTATGGGATTGGAGCATGGTCAACAATCCAGTGATCCTCGACCAGGAAAAAATTGGCGCTATTAAACTGGAAGGTTAGAAATGAGCCATTAAACAGAACCAACCAACATTGTCATTTAAGTTTTATATGAAAATGGACACCTTTCACTTCCAATTTTAAACATCTTCCATATCATAAATTTCATTATAAATTTGAAAGAACCTCTTTAATATGCCATTAAAATCACAATATTGCTAGTGGCCACTAACATAACTGAATTGCTGTGGTGTGTAGGTAATGGTGATTATAATATTATTTAAATTATGATAAATAATCAAAACCTATAACGGGATGACATTATATATTATTATCATGGGATCGGTTGCGAGGATATTTATATTCACCTCAATATGAACCCAATTAACATCTGGATAGATACACTTTAATGATGTGGATCCTTGATTAGGTGTCCTGGCTCTCTTCAATACAAAGGTTACATGAGTCACCCAATACATTTGATAAGTTAAGAGCCACTGGAATGTAAGCATCATCACTCTGTGCAACCAGTAATCTTTGAATCACTAAACCGCAGCTCTGACCATTATTAAGCTACAATTAATTATTATTAGTAGTACGACGAATAAGGACCACATACAATTAATTATTAGTAGTAGTACGACGAATAAGGACCACATATATACAATTAATTATTAGTAGTAGTACGACGAATAAGGACCACATACAATTAATTATTAGTAGTAGTACGATGAATAAGGACCACATACAATTAATTATTATTAGTAGTACGACGAATAAGGACCACATCTTATGAAAATGTCAGTGGCATTGTATGCTAATTTCAACCTAATCTTAGTACTGTTATAATTTGCTTAAAATAATTTGCTTAAAAGTGAACTAGTTTTCAATTTTCAGCAGTGATATTTATGACCAAATAATCACTTTTAATTGACTGAAACTGCATGCTCTGGCTCCTATTTCACAAAAATTATTTACGAAACTTTGTAATTTTAATCTTCGTAGGTATTTAAGAAGAATGATCGATCTTAACTACCAAATGATTAAAACTGCAGCTCTGACCTTTGAGCCACATACCATATCATGAGGTTACTTATATCGAGGGTTCACAACCAGAACTCTTAACTCCAAAATGTTCATTCTGTGATAAACGCATTTAAAGTTTGACTCAATTGAGATACGTCTTCCTGGCAGTAATTTAAATTGTAAAATAGAGTGAGGTTGGTAATGATATTGTTTATCTACAAGAAAGATGGAAGTCCCACGTTAAGACTTTCTGGCTGTTAACAGCATTCACTGTATTGAGTTATATTATTGTGGCATTGTACATTACTTATCTATAGGAAGGTATATGAGTTACGTCTTTAGTACCATCAGAACCGGTAGCTCAAGACCTTTCCTGTGATATCAAAAACTCATTTCGGTCAATATGTGAGTTACATTGTTCTGGTTGTGAACCCTCGATATATTCATCCAAACTGGGAAAGAAGTGGAGCATGAATTTATTATTGAAGGTGAAGGCTGATCTATTAATATGACAATTAAAAACATCATATTAAACACATTTATTTCTATGTTTGAAAATATGTATTTCACGGACTGAATATAATTACATGCACTATGCTCACAAGTCAATTGTAGCTTATTCCGACCTTGGTACAAAATAAATATGTTATAAAAATTAAACCAAATATTGGCTGGAAACTACTGGATTATTATAAAATAAATTATTAAGCTACAATTAATTATTATTGCTAGCATGAGGAATAATGACCACATTGTATGCAGATTATTATTGCTAGCATGACTTATAATGACCACATTGTATGCAGATATCAGCCACATTGAATGCAAATATCAGCCTCATTTCAGCACTGTCATCTCAGTGCTTAAAATTAAACTATTCGTTTTCAATTTTCAGCAGTGATATTTTTTACCAAATAATCACTTATAATTGATTGATAAATATTGATAAATATTGCAGTAATTGGTGGGTACTTGAAAATGAAATGTGTTGTTGGCTACTCTGGTCTGCTGATAATATGTGACCTGCTCTGACAAAATGTTTTGGAAAGGACCAAAATATAAATGTGAAATTATATTACACAAACCAAATATTACACACAATCACCTCTTACTTGATATATGACCATGTATGCATATGCGTGCACATCAGGTTTAGATCCAACTTTATGCTTGAAAGGCACACATTTGATCATATCTATTTGCAATTTCCAGCTCATTCTGTTAAGAGGAGAAGGTCACATATTGTACAGTGTCTATAAATCCCAGATATTTAGAACACCGACAATGAGAGGAGTAAGATACCAAGAAGTATGACTATGTAGAATGAACAAAGCCTTTGATATATATACCAGTTACATACAATAAGTATGTCCAATACGGATCAACAAGGACATAGTCCTAATAATTGTGATGACATATATAAAGACAAATCAGTTTGCATTATCTGATGTTATTTTGTATGGAAGTTTGACCTGTTTATTGCTATTCCATAGCACAATCGGAGTTGATTATTGGCATATTATAAAACATTAATTTATACTTTATAGTGTTGGATCACACTGCAAGACAATAATTATATACACAGCTGCACAAAATTATTGAATTCATGATTATAAATTGTCTCATGACATATATATGCTACGGATAACAAATACCAGAGATTGAATACCATTATGAAATGAAAGAAGACATTAAACTTGTCAAATATGAGGATTAAACATTATACAAAGCTTGAAATACGGTATACCAGGACAAAAAGTTAGAGCTCCTCAATGCTCCTCAATAAATTGGACAAATTTGTGATTTGATCTTCAGTGTAACTTTTTACAGATTGATTAATATCATGGTCCTTTTCAATGAAGAGGTTATTGCTTAACGGCAGGCACATCAACAGCGAGGTTATATTAATGCCACATAGGTTAATTTAAAGTCCCATTATAACTCCCTAGGACAGGTAGGCCTGGGACCGCCATTTAATATCCTCATCCGATGGACGCTCCTCGACAGGTTTAGCTTATGAATCCACATAGTTACAGGGATGTGGCCACTACCATACACACAGCTACTGGGAGCCACTGATAGTTGGGTGATTGTGAAGGAGGTTACAAATAAGCTGTTAAACACAATCAACCAATAACCATACGTTGAGAAACACAATCAACCAATAACCATACGTTGGAATAACCATACGTTGGAATAACCATACGTTGGAATAACCATACGTTGGAATAACCATACGTTGAGAAACACAATCAACCAATAACCATATGTTGAGGAACACAATCAACCAATAACCATACGTTGAGGGTGCACTGACGCAGCCACCAATCAATCAATAATCACCCAGTTATTTGTAGCCCTAATCTAAGCCAATCAATCATAGTATGAGTGTAGATTGATGAAGTTTCCTGGTCCTCCCAACAACTACGTTTTGTGAGCCACATAGAGTCTTTGTCATACCACTTAGAGACACTGCAATATAATTAACATTACCATCGCCTGGAACCCACAACCATGCCATAACCAGGATGACACACTATATCCGCTGAGAAGATTATAAAATACAATAATAGCGATATTGACCAGGTAGAGCCACTGGAATGGAATATAATCACCATTACTCAGTTTTCGAACGCCTTACGATCAGAAGTCCAAGATTTCGTAATCGGTGTATTTTTGTGGAAGAACACCAATTCCACTAAGGTCGAAAGTTATTGAAAGAGACCTGAATGATATCGGAATGAACATTACTGAAGCTACAAAAAGTGTCGTTGGATAGGAAACATTGGAGAGCAGTATATATACCAAAGCTTCCATTTACCAGGTTATTTTGAGTTCTGACGAGCTAACCAAATCACATCATAATGCACAGATTGCATGAGATAAATGTGTTTATTGAGACGGCATTGGGAGTGTACACCCCCACACTTAGGCGGCAGTGGTTGCGGGTACACCCATCCCCATACATACTACACCATCTGTGAAATGTACTGAAAAGATTGAAATGACAGCACCATTTTGCATATAATACATGCAATGCATTCACAATTTTTCTCCAAAATTCCTCTTACATTCCTCCCTATGAAGTTACATCCGTGTGTGCAACTGCGGTGCCGGCATTGACCGACACACATTCCCTTCATGGATTGATGTGTATATATCTGGCTCTTTTTAACCCTTTATCTACTGACAGGGGCATCAGACTGAAACCTGTACACACTTATAATAATAAAATAATATTAATTTATATAGCCCCTTTACTGCACAAAACCAGAAGACAGGCCCACACAGTACATCAACCAACCCTTTAGGGTATATAAATTACACGCTCGAAATAACGTATTCATATACCTGCTCTGCCAGAATGAGTCGGTACTGAACAAAATATAAACCTGGGATAATCATATACGGTGCAATTCAAAATATAAACCTGGGATAATCATATACGGTGCAATTCAAAATATAAACCTGGGATAATCATATACGGTGCAATTACCTTTCATTTGGTATACACCATGCATTTCATGCTAATGTACAACTTCACATACGTCTGAAATTCACATTTGGGGAATAAAATATTGAGGAAATGACTTGTACGACTATTATCCTACTGCACTCGATAATCCACGCGCATGTTTATATACTTTCATCTGTACCTCAATATCCCTATACAATTTATTATCATAGCAGGTCACAGTGTTAATAATCTCAGTGTCCGCGGCGAACTCCTACCTACCGAAAGGGTTATAACAACTAAACTTATACAGAGCCACAAGAAACGTTTGATATTCAAGTTAGATGAACTGGGGCATCGATATTGGAAATATATTTTACTCAACTTAAAAAAATGATGTGGATGCATTTATTTTCTATTCTAATATTTTGGTCGACTTTAAAACACATAAAGTTGCACTTAATATATTGCTGAAATTAAATTGAATTTCTTAAGACGAACTGTAGTAAAAATACTGCAGAATATAGGTACCAGCCGCAAGACAATGTCCGACATTATTGTTGCACAATAATGACTATTGTTCCCTTACGTAATAATAACAGTCCTGGCCAGAATTATAATTAGTCCCCCAAAGTCTTTCACATCATACTGGCTGCAAAAGGGAAACAAATCTGTAAGGCTACCATTAGAAGTGGAAGGTGTTGTTGGTTGTGGATCACTGGATTGTTGACTATGCTCCAATCCCATACGCTGATGTATTCCTCTCATAAATGTACTGAATGGGTCTGAAGTAGATGTGTACCATACCATTTACAGTAGGTATACAGTATAGTACAACATATACAATACTAAGAATAATTACTAAAAGGTCCATTCCACGGAAAATGGTCCTGTAGGAGCCCAATTTTAGATATACATTACTGGACAGCCAAATTATTTTTATGCTACATGATGTTTGAAATCTCAAATTCAATATATTGCAAAATATAATTTGTGAAGATACTTCAGTCATGACAATTTTTGTAACATTGAAACTGAAAAAGTTTCTTAAAAATTACGAAAACACATTTCATGAAAAAATATTCCTCTCATAAATTAATTGGATGCAGGGAGCTACCATTCCATTTACAGAAGGCATACAGTAGTACAACAAATACAATTAAGTTGTTTAACGTCTGCCACTCCCCTTACGGGGCTTAGACGGTGCCTTGCTAATGCAAGGACTTTACAAGTGCGATGTAGCACTTTGTGACCGGATACCCAACCAATTATCATAACAGAGCTCGAACTCACAACCCTAGGATAGTGAATCCAGAGCAATCACACTAGACCACAGCGGCTGGTACAATTTACTAAGACTAATTACAAATATAACAATACTAAGAGTAATTACATACAAATATAACAATACTAAGAGTAATTACATACAAATATAACAATACTAAAAGTAATTCAAATATAACAACACTTGCCTAAACAAAATGATTGGACAAGAATACACAAATTACATTATAGTTTAAGGAATTATACAAGGAAATAATATATATTATTTGTTGACTATCTTAATGCAGTACTGTGACAATACATGTGATTGATTGATTGGGTTTCCAACGCTTCCTTGTAACAAGGTCATATCAGCCATCCAAAGCCTTTTTGATACAACAGAAGGAGCCACTGGAATATAATCGTCATCTAGTTAAAATATATTATACCCATAAATTATCTGAGCTTTAAAACTGGTTGCTCTGTTGTTTAGTAATGTGATGACAGAAATTCATATTATTGTGACATGCGTGGCAAGATTAGTCAGTCTACATAATACAAGGGAATCCTTATTTATTTGAAGGCTTAGCTATATTGTAAAAGATCTCCACTTTAAGAATGACAATTTAAATGAACATTGCATTAATTAATTGATTGATTACAATACTTAACTTAATGTTTGTTACACTGGTTTACTATAGTCTTCTTACTTGAGTTGTTGATCATTGGATTTTTATCTCGGTAGCAGTAAAAATTAACGGTAAGGGTGTGGCAGAAACCAAATGGAGTGTATAACATAAACCAAGAGGAAGACCTGCGACCATACTATTTTGTAAACTCACTACTAATTTCAAGGGCCATCTAGAATAAATAGAGGTGTATTACTGAACATGTTGAATAGACACAACACATATGTTACCCATTCTATCAAAACCAGGGATGAAGTTGTTTAACGTCTGCCACTCCCCTTACGGGGCTTAGACGGTGCCTTACTAATGCAAGGACTTTATAAGTGAGACGGATATTGCCCCAAAATCATAAATTGAGTTGAGATGGTTTCCAGTATCTATAATTGATTACCTTTAAAATGGTACAGAAACCAAGTGAGTAGGATATTCCTTCGTTGAGTTATCAAAATGCATAAATATTACTCATATCCATATTTACAAATGTTCATTTTGAGAAAAATGGTGACAAAATGTAACAATTAATAAAAAAAATAAAAAAAATTCAGTTAAATTGCTGATTTTGTAAAATTAAATCTGGCGATATATCCCTGGTTTTGATAAAATGGGTCACATGTATCCACCCTTCTCAGCAAGGTTATTTGGTGCACTCAAAGCCTTTGATTGTTTGATTCTGGCTTTAACCCTCTGAACCTGAATTATTAGGGGCCGTCGGCACCATGACCCTATATTTATTGACATTGTATGCGCATTGTATGCGGGTATACGCGCGTTGTACGGAAAGCCGGTTTTTCGGGTTAACACTAGTTACATTGATTGATTAGGTTTTCTAGCACTGTTCAACAAGGAGGTCATATAAGGCACGCAAAGCCTTCAATATATCTGTTAGAGCCACTGGAATATGAGTTAACCAGTTATATGTAATGCTACCTAGGCGACACATCACTATCACAACGACACATCACTATCTGAATGACACATTACTATCTGAATGACACATCACTATATTAGAATGACATATCACTATCTCAATGACACATCACTACATGAATGACTCACTCTCTGATCACACATCATATGACACAATCATAATAACATATCACTATCTCAATCACACATCACTATCTCAATGGCACATCACTATCTCAATGACACATCACTATCTCAATGGCACATCACTATCTGAATGACACATCACTACGGGAATGACTCACTCTCTGATCACACATCATAGACACAATCGTAATCACACATCACTATCTCAATCACACATCACTATCTCAATCACACATCACTATCTCAATGACACATCACTATCTCAATGAGACATCACTATCTGAATGACACGTCACTATTTCAATGACACATCACTAGCAGAATGACACATGACTAACTGAGTGATACGTCAGTATCAAAATGTCATATCACTATCTGATTACACATGTCTATCGTAATTACACATCACTATCTACATGACACATCACTATCTACATGACATATCACTATCGTAATCACGCATCACTATCTGACTGACACATCAATACTACAATGACACATCACTATCTGATCAGTGATCACGCATCACTATCGTAATCACACACCATCTGAATGATCACACATCACTATCAGAGTGATACATCACTAACACAATGACACATCACTATCTGATCAGTGATCACGCATCACTATCGTAATCACACACCATCTGAATGACGTCACATCACTATCAGAGTGATACATCACTAACACAATGACACATCACTACCAGAGTAAGACATCACTACCTGCAATCACTTCCACCTCTTTCGTTCCAAACTGTCTATTGGCTTGTCCAGGTCTGCTAAGTATTGCAGTGTAAAGAACACCTCACCAACATCACTACCTGCGTCACATATCCCATTCATTGAGACCAGTTTGTTCTGCTTCGGGGCCCGTTAACTCGACTGATCATTCTCGTTATTTGAAGTGGTTCAACGGATGAAACATCATCAAGGTCCAACATCTGTAAACAGAAATAAACAGTTGGCTGTGTTAATCCTACATTCAGATAATTTAACCGAGCATTATCATGCATGGTCAGCTGATGGTAGTAGACCAATCACATTCAACTAATCTCACCAAGTGTGAATGAACAGATATTGCAACCGGCGCTGCAACCTTTTAACTAAATTTTACAATATTCTGGATGTTAAATGCAACACATTGCAGTGGAAATTATGAATATCACTACATCCATTAAACTACACAAGAGTTATAAATAAACAATATAAGTAAGTATAAAGTAAGTAAACAAAAAAAAATTACTCCAAATCTGGGAATTAATTCACACACACATATAGAAGGTATAGAAACATAATAATTAACAAATAATTAACATAATAATAAACAAATAAACAAGAATATCACAAAGGTTTAAATATTACAATTACCTGTTTCTCTGATAATTCCCAGCCAGCTCCAGCCACCATGTTCTCTTCCAGCTGAGAAATTGTTTTGCAGCCAAAAATGACAGAGCAGACACACTGCTTCTGTAGCAACCAACGAAGAGCTATCTGGGACACGGATTTACCTGACATGGATAAAAAAGAATGTATTAACCCTCTCGATGCCGGCTTCTTTTTCCACCA
>JAODAI010176522.1:0-10772 GCA_027575025.1 Scotoplanes globosa | reverse complement strand
AGTTATACAATATCCGTTCGAGGACTATTGTTCCCTTTGTTTAACGTCCTCTAACCCTGTGCAAAGTATACTCACGCGGCATAGTATACTGTGTGTACACATATATGATACGGCATTTTGTAATGTGACGCACGCGCGTCGTATTTTTAAAATGCCTCATGCGACTAAGATGGTGCAAATTATTAATCTTACTATGTATTTTCTAAAAGTGATGATCATGCCCAGCCATCAGCGATAACATTGAACAATATCATTAAAAGGTTTCGTAATTTTGTAGCCAAATCAAAATTGTATATTTTTGGTTGACAAAATGCCGTTAACATTTAACTGTTCGGCGATACATCACATATATAAATCAAAGTCGTAACATTTTCGATAAGCTATGGGAGATAAATCAAGGTCCATACCGCAGATACCGTATTCAATTGTTAGATGACTTTACACTACATTTATATAAAACGAATCGTGTTCTTTGATTTTCAAGGTACCAATAAAGCACACGTTCCTAATACGTCACCCACACCGTACGGCACTGTCGGGAAGGAAGGCCCTAATGAATCTGTACGAGGAAACCTGTGATCCCGATGACTTTGATCTGGGAGATTGTAATCCATTCATGGCGTGGGAGAAACTCCCGCCAAATCCCGTGTACCGGATGTACAATTACGTCCGCGAACATTTCGACCCGAATCCAATCATTATCGACGCGGACGACCTGCAGAACTACCCGGAAGAGATTATGACGAAGTACTGCAAAGCGGTGGGTATCCCATTCGAGAAGAAGCACCTCAATTGGGATAAGAGTGCCGATCAATTGAGATTCTTTCACGGACCATTGGAGCAGATGATTTGGGGGAAGAAACACCACATTTATGATGCCGCTTTCTTGTCCTCTTGCTTCTTGCCTTGTACAAGCAAGGTCCCGGAAACTCTTCCCGCCCTGTGCAAGAGTTACTCTGACGAATTTACACCGGGCTACGCGGAGATGTACAATAACAGACTGAGACCAAATTAATCGTAAAACTGAACATGCGTGATCTTCTACTCCATGAATTATAAAATATATGCATTAATTATCCATTTGAATCAATAACTATATATAGGTCCTACCTGGTCCTACTATTTACAATTGCTATACACAAATTGACTTTTCTTACACATATATTATATATTTTATATTATATATCTCTACAATAACATTATACATTTTCCTAAATTTTACATTTAAAGGTATTATGCTAACCGTGTACCACAGCGTATATAACACCATGAAATCACTTACAGCAACATGACGGATTATGAATCACAATCGTTACGAAACCCATTGCGTAAAGGGCAAATGATCGAAAGGTCGTTGCAGGGGAGCATGTTACCATGCAGTTGTTTGTACAATATGTTTACATAATCGAAATATCGTGATGGAAGTGGGCCAAAGTCATTATATACAGGAATCATGATGGCTGGAGAGTATATGGAGTGTAGTTGTTGCATATGGCCTTTTAGACTATAGCTTTTGTGGATGTGGCCCTGCAACGTAGTGACATGCAGGCCAACGCGCAAACGTGGGGGTAGTGGAAGAAAAGTCCGATGTGGTGGACGAAGGAAGGATAGAGGGAGATTGAAGAGAATGGGGAGGCACGGAAGAAAGTATAGGAGATCAGGGATTAGGGGCGACAACCTGTTTTAGAATTACATCACCTGTATGAGCAGAAAAATAGGGCTGCTATAGGAGGGCCGTAGTAAAGGTAATATGTGATATGGAGGATAACATTTATTAGCAGCTGCCTGGATGATGATTGGGGGAGGGAAACTTATATTTAAAATGGCACGGGACAGGAGAAAGAGTGCCCATGTGTCATGATAGGCAAGAGTGGTAAAGGAATCGGATGGGAGGATGGTCAGCAACATGGATGAGGTAATTATTGGATTTACCTATAGAGCAGTGAGTAGTATAATATTGAGGTGGATGAAATTTCAGATTTGGAAGTACCTTGGTCCCTGAGAAGGATGATATAATAATATTATAATAATGAAACGTTAAATGGTTAACTCTGTTAGCTTGGTAGAGCTAATCTTCCCAGAGGTCCTTGTTAAAAAGTGTATGTTAAGGATGAAGACGGATAGGGCCATAGGATTGGACAACATGTGCTTGGAAATGTTTCTTTTAACGGGAAAGGTGGGGTGAAGTAGCCAGGGAGATTGCTTAATGTGTGTTTGAAGAAAGGAATATACCAGAGGACTGGCATGCTAACCTAAGTGTGCCTACGTGGAAGCAAAAGGGGGATGTTCACGACTCGGAAAAGTACCGGAATATCACATTATTGGGGCACGTTTTGCTACGGGAAAGGATTTTGGATAGAATAATTAAGACATAAGTTTAAACAGAGATTGCGAAGGAACAGCAAGGTTGCGGGGGAGAGGTGGAAAGGTAGAAGGGAAAACCTGCTCGAGCCCCGCAAGGGGCTCCTTCAGGACTTGATAATTTCCAAAGTTCAGAACAAAATACAGAACTCGATACTCTTCACGTTTAATTGAATCTTCCTGGACGAGGAGATTAAGAAAGGCAGTTGAGTGGTGATGATGGCGGAATTTTATTTCTCACCCTGGTTGGAAGTGAAGGACATCAGTCGTGTGGTCAGGTTCCTCAGTTGGATGTTGAACATTTCGTTGGATTTGGTGATGTTACTCTGCAGGAGGTCCATTTCGTTTTGAAGGGAGTCAAGATTCATGGCAAGTGAACCATTAGAGTGGTGGAGTTTCTTGAGTGCGGCGTCTGTGTTGGTGTTGATAATTTTGTTTATGAGTCGTGTCTCCTCCATGGTCTTGGTGTGTTCATCGTGTTGTTTATGTTGAGTAATTATAATCGATGAGATGTCTTCATGGAGTTTCTATTAGGCCATCGTTATCATGGTGATGTGTTGCTTTGTCAGGCTGGGCTGTGGTGGTGTGACTGTGGGTGCTGGTTTTGGTGTTGGCATCCTCTAATGAGCTGCTTGGAACTTGGGACATCCCTTGAAGTTAGCTGGATGAGGTTGTGAACAGTTGACACAGATTGGTTGCTCGCATGGTGTAGTGTATCAGCTCAATGGATGTTGCTTGTCGCATCGGATGCAGGTCTCCACAAGTGTGCAGCTTGCCACGTAATGCCCGAAAGGCTGACAGTTGTGGCACTGGATAGGCTGAGGTTTGTTGACGAGGGGTTCCAGGCGATATATGCAGAAGCTGATGTAGACTTAGAGTCCTTTATTGAGTGGAGTAGTGTTGTTGAATTGGATAACCATCTTGCGTATAGGTAGTCGCTAAGTTGTAGTTTTACGATAGAAAGGGTAACTCTGTGGTGGCTTCTTCCTCCATGATTTATGTGTCTATGTTGCAGATCACTGCCTCATGGTTGGTTGTCTTGGAGATGATGGGTGTCGGTAGTCGTGATGTAGGTGTTACGCCTCCAACTATTGTCCAAGACTCCAGTATCATTTCAGGATTTTTTATAATATTTGTTGATATCAACAAAGGATTTTGGCTTTCCCCTATCTCTTCTCTTGATCTTAGTTTAGCTGAATAGTCATCATAAATAAGTAAGAATGATTGTTCTGTCAATGTGGAAAAACTGATACTCAGTGCTAGTTATGTTCCTTTCTCCTTATTTAGGATAAAAATATCTGAAATAAAAAGACCAATTGCTCTCTCAATTGAAGGAAATATTGCTGTAAAAACGTGTCTTTCCATGACTTTTTTGTTACCTTTATTTCCCCTTAGTTTGGCTACACTTTTGTTTGACTTGAAATATTAACTGTAACAAGTAAGAACTATGGTTATTTCACTTTAAAACCACTGCTAAACTTTATTGATGTAAAAGTTGTTATTTCATTTAATTACCCCTTGGTTTCCCCTTATTTACCCTGTTGTCCCCTTATTTCGCTTGAAACATAATATGAAGTAAGTAATATATATTGATATGTCACTTTGGATCAACTATTCATTCATATTGTTATACAAACACTGCTCTTTCCATTGACGTTTGATTTTCCACTGTTTTCACATTATTTCGTCCCATTATTTCCCCTTATTGTCCCATTATTTCTCATGATGCATCATCTATAGTAAGTAAAAGCTGTTGTTACGTTACTAATTTGGAACAACTGGAAACTAGACATTGTTAAAGTTGCATTTATCGTGTATCCCCTTACTTCACCATATTTCCCCCTATATTACTTTATTTAACTCGATATTTCATCTCAAATGAGTAAGAACTATTACATTATAATAATAATAATAATAAATTCGATTTATTGCCACTTTGGATCAATTGATTACTACATTCCTCCATAAAATATGGTTTTATTATCAGATTTTGTTTATTCTCCTTATTTCCATTTATTTTTCCACAATTATCGCCACTGTGCAAGTTTCACGCGTGGGATCAACTAAATTATGTTTATGATATCGATTACAAAATATTTACAAAGTTTCAGGTACTTGTGAGGTGGAGACTACGGAAGTAAAAAACTATAAGCAGTTAAGAGCCTTCGGCCCTCGGTTTAATATTAACTTTCATACTGTATATACTAAAACTATTATTGACGGGGCCTGGCAGTTATATTAAATCCCCAGGTCCTGATAGTATTACTGCCAGGCTACTTCGTGAAACTTCTAACTTTATTTAAACTTTTTTATTTAGAATTTCGACTATTCTGTATCCACGGGTCAATTTACAGCACAGTGGTGCTGTTCCAATAGTGTTCCTATTTCTAAAAGTGGTTCAAGTACTGATATTTTTCACGATAGACCAGTTACTCGAACTAACGTCTATTATGTTTACAATAATGGAACGTATTATTTCACAATCCACCATGAGTCATGTTTGGGTTGAACATTCGTCATTTTAAGTTCCTCCATAATGATATTGTTGTTAGATTGTACAAGCAGATAGCTATGCCTCATCTGGAGTATGCTATTCGAGCTTGGAAACCGTTCCTAACTAAAGGTGTGGTAGTTCTGGAGCCTGTTCAAAGAAGGGCTGCTAAATTAGTTAGTTCACATATAGTTCTCTGTTGTACGAGCAACGATTGTCTTATCTAAAGCTTACAACTTTGGAACGTCGTCGTGTTCGTGGTGATGTTAAAACAGCATGGAATGTTATTTCTTATCGTTTTAAAATTATGCTTGGGTCATGCTCCCTCCCTCCCGGATTGTTGAAACAATAAAAAAGGAGAGAAAGATGGAAAAGGGGAAAAGGGGAAAAAATGGAAAGTTGTCAACACAAACTTGGTGTGAAATTGAAGAAAATGTTACACCCAATTGTATGTAAGGGTATTTAGATGTCGAAAAAAGTATGTACGCTCCGCGCCAACCAAGGTGGGCTCCGCTTAAATAGTGTGTCAGACAGATCAGTGGAATAGATAGATCAATAACATGCACGGCCACTCGTCAACAAATTCTTACCGAAGGCTTATATGTTTGTAATTTGTTGTATTTTATGTGAATTTTGAATCGAATAAATAATTAAATTAAATAATAAAAAGAAAAAGGCCAAATGCTTTTGAAGCCCAAAGCTTCAAGAGTGGCCAAACTAAACGGACTACTGATATACGTCTGGTAAGACCGAGGAAACCGTTTCACAAACTTTGAAGCCAATGCTGATTGCTGCCATGCCATCCGGCATTTACTAGATTGTGAATACTCACTCACTCACACACGAAGACGTATCCGTGATATAGTTCACAATGCGATGTAGCTACAGGAGTCCATGTCCATCATCAGACCGGAAGGTCCTCGATTACTTGGTTGGTTTATCGATCAACACAGTCGATGTAGTTGATTGACCTTTTTCTTCTAGACAGATACGGCAGTCTCTTACAGATTACATCATAAATTATTTGATTTATAGCTCGATAACAGTGGCCGGCAAATCTACTATTCTATAATAAAGAAATTCAAGGAGGAGATAATCCTCGAGATCAACGTCACCGGTGAATATATCCAGAAACAACCACTTCTTGTAAAGCATTTGAACGGGACACACATGAACAATATGAGCACTAAGATTCTGATCGAATCTCAGGTGTCAGGGAAAATGAAGGGGAAGATTCCAGAAGACATCCCAAAATCGTTAACAATTTCTTCAACATACTTAATTCATCTATTTGCAGCAATGCCATCGGGCCAGAATATCAACTCATTAACGTTTTGTCACAAAACGAGTTTGTAGACTTGAAAGAAGACTGAAGTACCCATATTTTAAAGATGTGTGCTATTAGGACATTGTTTGTCTAACAGACTATTCGTAACAAAAGTTAGTAGCATTGATGGCATTATTGTAAATGATTTCAGTATTAAAACTCTTAACCGAAAAATGCAAAGACATTCCTCGGATAGTATATTACAGTACTTACAAAATACTTATGAAAGACAAAATCCCAGTTTTAGAAAATTAAAACTTTTATGTTTTATGGTTTGTAATAAAATATGTGTGAGACAAAGCAATATTAATGGGCGCTATGTCCAACCAGAACTCACTTCTTATTCCAACGACATATTTTTTTAACAAATTGATAATGATATTATTCGACTAACTTCAAGTAGCATACTAGCATAGTAGGGGATAATTATTATAACATCTGATGTGGGGATTTCATTTCTCCTAGTGGCCTATACTCGCCAATGTTACTTACCTCGACAATCATACAATGGTTGCCGCCTACAATGGCTGTAAAACCAAACTATAACATTTTCGAACGAGTCGTGCGTTTAGGCTTAAATTATACCATAGGCGACTTAGGATCCTAAACACTTCATAAACACTATAGACTTTTTAAAATCTGTATTCTAAGCACAATCTAAATACTGACTAAGCACGTTGTGTATTGAGACTAAACACAAACATTACAGTTTGTGCTTAGGTTCAACACACTTTGGTTTATTCTCAGCACACACAAATGTACAGTTTGTGTTTAGTCGGTGTTTATAGCTTTTGTTTAGAATACAGCTTTAAAAAACGTTTAGGTGTTTACCTATCTCGCCTATGATATAATTTAAGCCTACACGCATGACGCGTTCGAAATTTGTTACAGTTTGGTTTACAGTGAAATTTATACCAGCACATCCCAGCTTAATGCCGGTGATATCATGACTTAGATCAGGGATATGTTAATATAATGAATGGTATATGGTAGGGAAGGATATGACTGTATGTAGAAAATTGTATAAGTAAAAATTATAACTTAGTTGACATATATTGTGCCTCACCAGAAATTCTGGCACAGGTTCATAAGTTTGATGTTATGGATTTCTATGGCCTTTTGTCCGATATTCACTGCCCAGTAAGCTTAGAACTGAAAATAAAAATTACAACCAAATTAGGTGAAATCAAAATAAGTACAGTGAAAATGAAAATATGACAAGAGAGACTTGCAACGTAAGTAAGTGGAATAGTAATTCCAGTACATCGTTTATCAGCAATATCAAGTCAAACATATGACTTGATATTGACAAGTTAAATGAGGCAGTAGACCAACTTCTGGAAATAGTTTTCCTATCATTGGATTATTTACCATATTCCAATCTAGTTGTGGTACATATTCCAATATTGTATGTTGAACACCAAATGAGTGAGACAGCAACATGCATCAGCCTACAATATTTAAAGACTTTCGGTATGGGCCGACTTCCAGCGGTCTCAAACAGAAATATATTTGTAGCGCTCTAACCAACGGAGATACTGTTAGAGTGGAAGAAATGCTGAATCCACCGGGGAATTTTCAATATAAATATTTTTTTTATAATGGGGAAAACGGGTTATGTGATATAAATACAAGGATTTTCTTCATATTACAACAGTTGGAGATCCAAGGTTCGAATCCCGGTTGGGGCCAAGTACTGGGTTTCTTTTTCGATATTTTTTTATTCGTTCCATTGAATTACTACAATAACTAAGGTAACTTGAATACAATTTTGCACACTACCCAATGACTGATTGAGGCAGTTTTACGACTTCAAGTGACCTTTAATGACCTTGTACGATATGCTGTTTTTATTTTTAAAAATATCCGCAATCATGATGCGGACATAATGTTAAAATCGATATGACCCTTTAACGACCTTGTACGATGAGGCGTTTTTTATGGAAAATATTTGCAATCATAATACACATACAATGCATCATTTTTTATTTCGTTCCGACGTTCGCACATCGAGTTTTTGCCAAAAAACGTCAAGGCCACTAACCTACTTATGCATTTTTGTGACTCCAAATGATCTTTAGTAACCTTTAATGATCTTGTACGATGTGGCGTTATTTATGAAAAATATTCGCAATCACGATACACATACATTGCAGAAATGTCGGTTTTGTTCCGACGTTCGCACATGGAGTTATTTAAAAAAAACGTCAAGGAATGACTATATACTACTACCCTCATTAGGCAGTTTTAAGACTCCAAGTGACCTTTAATGAACTTTAATGATCTTGTACGATATGGTGTTTTTGATTTCTTGTTTATCAAGAAATCTATACGGTCACCCCAAAGTGTGTGTGCAGGTGTGTGTGTGTGACGACTGGATCGATAACACGATATCTCAATAACCCTATGTCGGATTAAGTGACATTTTATACAGGGATGCCTTACAGGTCGGTTAGGAAGCCAATTGATTTTGACGATGATACCTCGCATATTAATGAGTGGGCAGGGTTTACTGCATACATATCAATAAAAGGCTCGTTAATACGATATCCCCATAACCATAAGTCGGATTAAGTTTATATTTGGTACATGAATGCCCTGTAGGTCGGTTAGGAAGCTTATTGATTTTGACGAAGATATCTTGCATATTAATGACTGGGCGGGGCTTATTGCGTAAATCTCAAGAAGCGGCTGGCTAACACGATATCTCAATAATCATAAGTCGGATTAAGTTGATATTTGGTACATGAATGCCCTACAAGTCGGTTATGATGCATACTAAATTTGACGATGATACCTCGCATATTAATGAGTGGGCGGGGATTATTGTGAAAATCTCATCAAATGGCTGTTAACACGATATCTCAATGACCGTAAGTCAGATTAAGTTGATATTTTATACAGGGATGCCTTGCAGGTCGGTTAGGAAGCCAATTGATTTTGACGATGATACCTCGCATATTAATGAGTGGGCAGGGTTTACTGCGTAAATATCAAGAAAAGGCGCGTGAACACGATATCTCAATAACCGGAAGTCAGATTAAGTTGATATTTGGTACGGGATGCCCTGCAGGTCAGTTATGAAGCCTAATGAATTTGATAATGATACCTCGCAAATATTAATGAGTGGACGGGCTTATTGCTAAAATCAGTAAATGGCTCGTTAACACAATATCTCAACAACCGTAAGTTGGATTAAGTTTATATTTGGTACATGGAAGATATGATGATATGTTATGAAGCCTATTGATTTTGTAGACATCCGATACCTCGCATAATAATGAGTGGGCGGCGGAGCTTTTTGTGAAAATATCAGGAAATGGCTTGTGAACACGACATATCTCAATAACCGTATGTTGGATTGAGATGATATTTGGTACAGGGCTTCTCTGCGGGTCGGAAATTAGTAAACTTATTGATTTTAACGATGATACCTCGCATATTAATGAGTGGACTGGGCTTATTGCGAAAATCTCAAGAAATGGCTCGTGACAACAATAGCTGTGGAATTGAGTTGATATTTGGTACAGGGATGCTATGCGGGTCGATTAGGAAGCATATTGATTTAACGATGATACCTCGCATATGAATGAGTGGACGTGGCAGACTAGAGGCTACGCTAATGGGCTTATTGCTAATTTACAATGTACAGGCACAGGCGAAGCCCTCGCAATTTTTTTGTTGAGATTTGGCCAAAATTATATTCTATAGCACAGGGAAGAAGCTTATCCGTTTTCGGTGGCGATCCCATGTATATTAATTAGTGGGTGGTGCTAATTGCAAACTATTGGCTTGTGGTATGGAGTTTATATTTGTTACATGGCTGCTTTGCGGGCGTTTGTGAAGTCTATTGATTTCATGATGACTGTCACTGAGGCTCCTATATTAGTGGGTGTGCGCGGCGGGGATGTATTAATGAAATACAGATAGGCTAGGTTATTTACAGTACAGATTGAGGCCAAAAAAATTAGACAAGAAATCACCATGCACTTTGCAAGTTTCTTGTTGAGAAAAAGATTCGCACACACAATACATATGTTATGTAGAATTTGATATTTCGTTCAGACGTTCGCACATAGAGTTATTTAGAAAACGTCAAAATAATAACCATATACTATACTATCCGCATTAGGCAGTATTAAGACTCCAAGTGACCTTTGATGACCTTGTATGATATGGCGTTTTTTATGAAAAAGATCACAAGCACCATATACATACATTGGCAAAATTTAGATTTCGTGACGACGTTCGCAAATGGAGTTATTTAAAAAATATAACTGTCCACTACCTCAATTATGCATTTTTATGACGACTCCGAATGACTATTAACGACCTTGTACGATGTGGCGTTTATTATGAAAAACATTTGCAATCACGATACACATACAATACATATTTTTTTATTTCATTCTGACTTTCGCACAAGGGGTTACGGAAAAAACCTCAAGGATTAAATGTATACTACCCTCATTAGGCGTTTTTAAAAACTCCAAACTGACTTCAATGACCTAGTTTATATAGAGTTTTTATGAAAAAGATTCGCTAGCACAATACACATACAATGCCAACATTTTGATTTATTTAAAGGTCAAT
>JAODAI010176411.1:0-10773 GCA_027575025.1 Scotoplanes globosa | reverse complement strand
TGAATATTGTTATTATCAGCAGTAGTATGTATTTAGTAGTGCTACCCGGCTTAAGTTGATAGTTAACGCAAAAAAACAACTTGAAATGACCCAAATAGCTCCTGTAAATATTTTTACGTTGGGACACTGCAACGAACGGACAGGGGGGTAGAGGCGAAAACAGAATGTCCGTATTAGTGAAACCTCTAGTAGTAGGCGTGGACATTCTATTTGTGCACGTCCAGATCCGGGATCATCGAACCCTGTAGGTAGTTGTGAAACAGCCTACCCATTCAATGACTAAATACATCCCTGTCATTAGTTTGTGATTCAATGATGTAATGTTGTAACTGAGAAGGTTTTGCTGAACTTGGATCTGTGAAATGTAAATAATTGTGTGAACAGTTTCATTGTATTATGAATCAACACTAATATGTTGAATGTGAGGACGTTTATCTTAATGTCCTTGTCAATTGTAGTCTGGGCCACGCCACCCTACCCGGGATAGCGGGGACTGTGTAACCGGGACTTTAGTGGGGATGTTGACATTTGTGTGTCCCCGCAGCAGTTATACGGGGATATTCGCAGTGAAATTTGGGCCGGGATTATGACTCATACCTCCATTTAGGGAATGTTGCCCTGTTAATTGTTGTCTGGTGAATGTTACATTATAGAGGGACTGCTGATTCAACGGATTACAATTGACAAGTGCATTATCACGTAATATTTATTTAGCGTACTACTGCGCGGCTCATGTGTTACGTACGATCGTGTTACGTACAACTGAAACTGGCTGTCATTTTGGTGGTCAGTTGGATGCTGGCAATATCACATGTACTGTGTACAGCCAATCAGCAATATCATATGTACTATGTACAGCCAATCAGCAAAGGTTATTACAAAAATATCTTATTACTGTGACCACCACGTTGCACATTTCAGTGAAGTGCCGTCACGTGCAGAAGGCCTATTGATACTGACCAATCATGTGTCACCTGCAGAAGGCCTATTGATACTGACCAATCATGTGTCACCTGCAGAAGGTCTTGATACTGACCAATCATTGTCCGTCTCTTCCCTCAGATGGCCAATCAGAACATGATACTGGAGAGTGCGACCGCGTACAAAACCAACAACGATGATGATGACAGCGACTCGGTTGACTCTCTCACTGAGGAGCTCAAGAAGTGCGGATTGCAGATTATGGACTTTTCGGGTAAATAAATATTTTTTTTACCATTTTTAGATTCAATAAGTTACAGATATTGTACGTGTCATTGTAATTCAATAAAATGAGCTTTTGTTACACCCTCCCTGTTGACCACCCTAATCCTGGATTATAACTCTGAATGGATGTATACACAAAGGGTGACTGTAAATGGCTGGCTGGTTTCTTTAATAGAAGTATATGCCTAACTAGGATGTATAGTGAAAGTTTGTCAATTCTAGACTCAAGTTGACATCTATAAAGCGAACATTACTTTCTACAATTATTGTGAACTTTGGAAGCATTCAGACCCAGCAAATTGATACTCTTATTCAAGTTGTATTGATGTACAGTAAGAATGAGCAGCTATATGTATGTTATTCAATTTATTCTATATTTCAAAGTAGGCCTAGTCTTTGATGGAGACTTTGCTCAGGAGCTAAACCTTATTAATTTATATTTTAGTTATTGAAAGAATGTGCTTACAGTATATAATGCACTGGACTTGTTTGGAAGAATATTTTCTATTGCAAAAAAAATATATTCTACAAAAACATGGAGGTGTCACATTTGGAAAAATATTGGTTGCCATGTTTTCAGTTATTGAAATTACATTTGAATTGATTTATAGTATTATTTGAAGCAATTTTATATTAAGTTTCACAAGATATAGGTTTTCTTAAAAAAAGTTTCATTTTCTATAATTATGTTTTTGTTGATAATATTGAATGTTATTTGTCAAGGAAGTTAAAATCTATAATAAGGAAGTTGTATGTAGGCGTACTACACCCAGAAAATACAGGATCTACAGTATAAGTTATGTGATCATTCCTTTCTTCTGATTTCAATTTTCGAGGCACTTAATTGAAAGTCCAAATATCTTTTACCGCCAAGAATATTGTTATGCCTACTGATTCTCCTGTGTAGTAATTTACTATAGGACTGCATTGTGTATACTCTTCTTGTCTGGGTAAATAATTAGTAGCAAAAAAATAATAATAAAAAATAAAATATAAATTAAAACAAATACTTTCCCGATCTGGCAAGTTCAGTAAACCTTTTAGTTGCCCGGACAATGGTTGCCCCTGGCAATCGGGCAGTCCTTAGTGTCGAGTCCTGAGTATTAATGTTATTATTGTCATGTTGTATCCCGTCTCTCTCAGATGATAGTGATGGCGAGAGCAGCACATCCCAGTTAGAGTTTAAAATGAAGAAGAGGGAGTATTACAGGGAAAAGTTTGAAAAGGAATACATCACAGAGTAAGTACTGCACCACCGACAACGTTACTTTTATAAATATTTTGTCTTTTATGAAGTTAAAGACTATTAATAAGTTCCTGGACATTTAGAAACTACCGACAATATTACTTTTATATATATTTATTGTCTTTTCTCAAGTTAAAGACTATTAATAAGTTCCTGGACATTTAGAAACTACCGACAATATTACTTTTATACATATTTTGTCTTTTCTCAAGTTAAAGACTATTAATAAGTTCCTGGACATTTAGGAACTACTTTGGCCATTATTTTGGTACAAAAATATATTGGCTCATTTGGTGCCGTGGTATCTAATAATGCAAATTGTATGCTATTTAACCTTTATCCTGCTGGATTGTTTGTGGGAGAAAATACTGTTGTACGTACACTGGGTTGTTTTTGAGGTCATGTGTGATCTATGACATGTAATGTTGTGACACGTTTATTATAATTTCCATATATAATGTCATATTATGCTGCACACAGAACTTATTCATTATAAAATTACAATTTTTCCCCACATCCACAAAAATATGCAAATTAGCTCATTAATATGCAAATTAGTGGGTGAGATTAAGAAAATCATAAGAAAATGTTGAAAAATATGAATTTTGGAATACTAAATGGAGAATATCAAAATGATATTTTGCAGAAAAACAGTTGTTAAACATACAAAAAAACATTAATATTGCAGAGTAACTATTGAAAATTGGCCTATAAATGAATGAGTTGAATTAGCATTAATTATGCAAATACGTTGCCAATAAAGGATACATTTTTTAGGTCATTCGCTTCTATAGGCACCTTTAATCTACCTTTCACCCAACAACATATCTCACCTTGTGCTGTATCTACTGTACGTTGTTGGGCATATGCCTAGCCTATCGCGCAACAACAATTCGTCTATTTGTCCATATTATCGCAAAAATTGTGTATCTGGTTCACACACTAATTGGCATGACTATTAGCATCCATTTGCCAATGAAGCTTGACTTGTTGTTTGAGTATTCTTTTATTGTTTGTAGCAGTTTCGCGAAGTTTGATGAATGCTGCACTGATTAATTGGACTTCGAAGTTGGCTTGTTCATCGGGCGACAATTGTGGCCTACAGCGTGGCAGTGAACATTCTACGGGGCCACAATTGTCGCCTACAGCATGATAAGGGTTAATGTACCCAACTGCCTCTTTCCTAGAATTTTAGCAAGCATAAATTGTCTGCAGTCCGTGACCTCTTGGCTTCTCCAGACCTTTTCAATTGATGGAAGTTGGTTTATTGCTAAAACAATGGATAACAGGAAATGGTCTGAAATACCATAAGTAATAATACCAGAGTGGATAATATTATCCAAGGAATTGGAGAAAATATTAACAATGATAGTTGTGAATGTGGGTGAGACATGTATCAATTGGCTTAGTAATAAATTGGCGATAAAAATAGGAGTGGAAAATATTTAAAAATGCACCAGTTATTTGGACTGGATTCCAGTAAACCAAGATTAAAGTCACCCATGATATAACAACGTTTCGTTGATAATTTGGATGAAGTGTTTGATCAAGCGTGGTATGGAACTGGTCAATATTGCCATTAGGGGGGCGATAAATCACTCCCAATAACTACATTTTTATATGAAGACTAATCAATAAATATAGATTCAAAACATCCTTCAATGAAATGATATTCATGATATTATTTGATGGATTAAGTATATACAGCAGGACGCCACTTGAATAATGTCTAAGTCATCACTCAAAATATGGATTTATCGGTGTCTTTGGTAAGACTGTGTCATGTGACCGCACAATGTCACTAACTGTTTACTCGACAATGGATCCAAACTCACGCATATTTATAATTGTTAATCATAATGCAGATACAATTCATGTATTTCTCTTTGATACATTAATGTCTTGTTGTTATACCCAGATAGAATTCACGTCTTACCTGACAGATCAAGCACCGTTGAATTATAACGCGACGTCCAGTATTAATTTATACCGCTGTTAATACTTTTATCTGATTTATTGCTCTCCCAGTGAAGATGTGTTTGTTATCGCTGTGGAGTATGTCCGGGCCATCCAGTGGATCTTACACTACTACTACAACGGAGTCCAGTCATGGAGCTGGTGAGTTACACCGTCTTGCTAAGCACTAGCTTGCCTATTGGGAATGTAGCCCGAGTAATTCAAATACAGGTCTTTTTAAAGCCTCTGTAATTGCCTGTGTTGTTTGTTGTTGAAACAAAAATCAATGTGGATGCACTGTGTGGAATGCCTGTACGACGCACTGGCTTTCCTATTGGGAATGTAGCCCGAGTATATACGGTCAATTCAAATACGGGTCTTTTAACTCTTATCATGCGAGAGGCGAGATATCTCGCCGAAACAATATTCCCACTGAAAACGGGAGGCGAGATATTTTTTTTTGTTTGAAATTGTAAAAGTGGATCCTTTCGTTGGGAATATCTTTGAAATGCTTCCCAAATTGTTCTGGAATACCTGTTGTTCTGGAATACCTGTGTATTTTATGCAAAAATGGTCAGCATGATAAGAGTTAAGGCCTCTGTAATTGCCCGTGTTGTTTGTTGTCAAAACAAAAATCAATGTGGATGGTTCTGATAGCCCTATAATTGGACTAACCTGGACACGCATCACCGCACTCGCATCCACTGCACTGTGTGGAATGCCCACATGCTTGAGAGACTCCCAGCATTACGACATGCATGCAATGTGTTTATATCTTCACTGGTTTTAACAAACCAAACAGATTCGCAGTCCATATAAACCACTCCTGTTGTCAACTATACAATGGAATTAATTTGAAGAGATCTTCCTTTGACATAAACCCAATAGGGAGCACATGGGTGTACAACCAATCAGCGGATGATCGGGCACCGAAACGGACCAATATTTTGTAGTATCTGTAAAACATGGGATCATCTTTTTTCCAAATTAAAAGAAAATAAGCACTAATTTGGCCAGACAATTAGTGGGCCTATATAATGATTGATCGTTGCCCTTACGTTGCCATATAGGACATAGGAGTGCAGGGCTCGAAATAAGAATCAAAAGGGGCAAGACCAAAATGACCAGGTTACCAGGGCAGACAGTTATAACCACAACAGGGGCACCTCATATTAAATTTGGCCTTCGGTGTACAAATATTTTGGAGGGCATCAAGGCCAAAGTGAAAGGCACGGAGGCCATGGCCTTCGGTGCCTCCAGTTATTTCGAGCCCTGGGAGTGCATAGCATTATTCTAGCATGGACTGGTGGTTTGTACTCACTTTAGTAACTATATTACCCAAAAAAAAGTGTCTCCAGTCTATTATTTTCTGTTTCGATATGGTATTCCATTTAATTCAGTCTTTGCACCAAATTCTAAGGATCATGTATGCATAATACCAGATGTAGTCAGTTATTATACTCATTCATGAACACTACTATCGCAATCTCAAGTCCGCTACTCTGGGGTCACATTATGGAATAATATCCTGGCACTGATATAGCGTAGTTGCCAATGTGCTGTTGAGAAATTATATATCTCTCTTCACTCTGTTAACATTAAAAGGATAGTCCACCCTCATTTCAAAATAATTTAGAAAATGAAGGAAACAAGTTAATACCATGTACCAAATTTGACACGTTTCGTACGTTACAATTTCAAGAAATCATCATTTAAAGTTGTTGTTTACTTCTCGTTAATTTGAATTTGAGAACAAGCCTCTGATGTATTGTTCTCAGTTTGGAATATCGGATTCTCAGTGCCACACAGCATCGAGGCGTCTTACCGTATAACCGGTAGCGTACACGCTACGTGTACACAATACTATATCATACGTGCGCTCTAACGGCTAATATGCATTTTCAAAACTTGGCGGCAATTTTCATTCATTTAAATTCATCATTTTCGAAGGAAAACAGTCATAATTTTTCATTTATATATTCGTCTTGGTGCTTGGAATTGATTTATATGATTCGGGTGTATAATGAGGTGTATCTGTGCATCGAAATTCATTATCTACCGAATGACTTCGATACGAAAATTACACAGTAAGCCATTACAAACTTTCTCCCAGCAATATTACAACTGAGTACACGACGTCACGCTCTCACCAGCTCTTGAATATTAATGAGGCTGGCGCGTTCATAGCTTGCAAAGTTATAGGTCTTTGTTTTGTCGTTTTTTGTAAGTTATGTACGTACATTTTAACAAAAAACGATTAGAATGTTAAAATATTATTATTACCCTTATATTATGATGGGTGTTCATTGAGGTTGGACTATTCTATCTAAACAAAAAATAAAAATGTCAAATATATTTGTCATCATAATTATATTTATTATTGGTAAGTGTATATCAACTGCGATAAGAAAAGTTTAAAATGTACGTTACAATTTTAAAAATTGTGATATTTGGACCAATTTGTTGCACTATTATGTACCAAATTACCGGTAATTAACCTGTTTTTCGCAACAAAGTTATTTTCAATGTAGACCAAAACACAATGATAATGTATGATCATAACTTGACTTGGGTTTATGGTTCACATTCGAAAGTAAATGAAAGCTAAAGTTACACTCTATACAGCTATATCAATATCGCAAAATATGATTTTTGGAACATGTCCCTGGTTTTGATGTGATGGGTCACATATTAAAGTCCCGTGGTGATCGCGATTTTTCTTCGGCTGGTCCTGCCCCATTTTGAATGTTCTACTCCAATCTATTAAAAGGATAATCCACCATCAATGAACATCCATCATAATACATTGATAATAATATAATGTTAACATTCTATTACTTTTTTTGTAAAAATGTAGGCACAGAGCTTGAAATAAACTACAAAACAAGGAACTAACTTTGCACGCAATGAACGCGCCATCCTCATTAATGTTCAAGAGCTGATGAGATCGTGACGTCATGTATTCAGTTATAATATATATTGTTGGGAGAAAGTTTGTATTGGCTTACTGTGTAATTGCCGTATCGAAGTCATTCAGTAGATAGGGAATTTCGATGGACAGATACACCTCATATTCCACCCGAATCATATAAAACAATTCCAAACACCAAGAAGAATATAGAAATAGAAAAAATGTGACTGTTTTCTATGGAAACTTGATGAATTTAGATTAATGAAAATTGCCGCAAATTTTGAAAATGCATATTAACCGGTATAGCGCGCGTATCATATAGCGTGCAGTATGTACACGCAGTGCGTACGATACCGTTACAGTAGACTCCTCGATTCTGCATGGGTAGTAGTATTCCAAGCTGAGTACAATACGTCAGAGGTTTGCTTGCAAATTCAGATTATCGAGGAGTAAATAACAACTTTAAATGGTGATTTCTTGAAATTGTAACGTACGAAAAGTGTCAAATTTGGTATATGGTATTAACTTATTTTCCTTCATCTTCTAAATTAATTTGAAATGAGGGTGGACTATCCTTTTAAGATATCTTCTTCTCTTTCCCAATTTAAGATTACGCTTAGGACCCATTTCTTCAATTTTTCTTTTTCTTGGGTCATTTTTTGTACATCGCTATTGAATACTTTGTAGCCTTTTAGCGCTTAATAAATTTATAAATTATTATTATTATTATGACATTGTATAACATTATATATGCAGTAGTAAATAAAGCACGACTGAATTGACGTGTGGATGTTAATATTCAAATTTTGACTACATAATTGGTTACTGCACTCCAGGATTAGTGTTTCTTAATTAATGTCATGTGACGCATATACTTGTCCAGTCGAATGTCTAAATTATTATTGGATATTGCATAATAACTGTTAATTGTATGCTCTTCTTCTTCTTTTTCGCCATCTTCATCCATGGTAATATTTTTAAAGACTTGGTCAAATTGATATTACCCATACACATATTTGGGTCAAAATTTAGCCAAAATTGGGTCAATTACACATTATTTATTGACCCAACTTGGGTTAATTTTTTACCCAAGAATATGGCCAGGTTGTTTTGGAGTATAATTAGTATATCAATTATTACGTTAATTTACATATATGTGATATCTTTATTCGAGTCATTTTAAGAGGTCTCTAAAAACTAATCTTTTCAAACTTCACTTTGGCTGACATATTGTCTGTTTACATGTGCCATGTTTTGTTCTGTTCATGATTGTAGATGATGTTATATATATTTTGTAAAGCGCTTTCAGCTGTAGCCATCTGGTATTATGATGGAAAGGCGCTATTATAAATCGGCACATGATTATTACTATTATGATTCATGATTATTATACATATAATCTCCTTCAATTATCCCAGAGGCTGGTTGTTCAGTACTTCCGTACGACTGTAACGAAAATGCCTACTGTGGCATTGTCAACGGGCAGTCTGATTGTATATGCAACTCCGGTTACTGGGGTAACGGCCGACTATGTTTACCAGCAAGTAAGTCAATTTTACCGTACTGCACCAATAGCAAGAATTTAACACGCAGTCCCGAGTTGGGTATGACAGATCGGGTTTCAGTAATCTATAACACAACTATAAACTTACCGTCCTTCATTTATTAACTTACTGCAGTATAACCACTATACAACTGACCTATATATAGTAAACTCTTGGCTCGAGTCCCCCGTGACGTTACTTCCATGTCACGTGGCCATATACTGCCCCCCCGACACCTCCGCAAAAAACTCTATGATACAACCTTCATGTCACGCCACTCCTAACCACAACTGGGTTTTAACTGACGTCCCTGTAATTACTGGTATATATATATATATATACACACACAAACACACACACACACACATATATATATATATATGATAAATCATGTACACATTATATTTGTATGGTTATAATACGTTCGATTTTGGAGAAAATGGATTCTTTAAAGTTTTGGATTCTCCATTTCAAGATCTTTGCAATGATATACAATCTGTGCAGCTTTGCTTTTAATGAAATATTGTCACATCAATCACAATATGATGGAATAGTGTATAACTGATAAATGTGTGTTTTGAACTTTGTTAGCTCCAACTGCAACAAACAACATAGTAATGTTACTTAATCATTAAGGCCTACTGGGTGGTTGTCATGCAGTATTATTGTGGTTAACCATTGCTAAATTGATATTGTAACATGAGCCATTGTCTTCACTGGTATATATTTGAAGTGGTCACAAATAAATACAAAAATGTATTTTTATTTTTTGTTTGTTTCTTGATTATCTCAGGATGAACATGCGCCACTTTACTCTGCCTTTGTGGTGAACGGTTGTTAATTATGTATGGAAAAGCGGAAGTTTTATTATTCAGATGAATAACATACTATTAGTATATGTTCTGCATATGTTTTAATTATACCACGTGATGTAAATATTATTGTCAACAGCCAATCGTCCTCTGTTAATCAGCCAATTAAAAATAGTTGCGCCTATGCCAAGGGTATTTTTATATTATATTATTGCTAAATTTGACGAGACACGTCACAGAAGAATCTCCATAGGCCTAAGTTGTGACTTTGTACGACTTGTAACTGAATAACTTCATTTCTAACTATTATATTTGTTGTTTTTACTTCAAATAAAAGCTATCATAGACTGTGACGACGACCCATGCTTTGCTGGTGTCATCTGCATCAATGAACATGAGGATATCAGAGATGCGCAGGGATACCCTCCTAATGGGATCTTCGAGCAGTTTAGCTGTGGAACTTGCCCGGATGGATATGAAGGCGATGGCGTTCAATGCAACGGTATGGTAATAGTGAAATGATAGTATATAGTAGTATATTTGTAATATATGAAGTACACAGTTGTGGTATCATACTACACTAGTGAAGTAGACGACTTTTATCCGAGTACCGACTATTTCAAAATGTTTAGAGGCGACCGTATTGTATACATAATAACACACACACAAGCACGGCCTGGAGAAATGAGAGGGTGTTATGCCATATAGGCATATTTCAAAGAAGTTAAAAGAGAAAGTTTTGGGTACATGTGTTATTCCAGCATGTATTTATGCGCTGGAGACAGTGGCTCTGTTTAGTGCTCAGCAACAGAGACTCCAAGTTTGTGAAAAATATTGGTTGGGAATAATGGCGGAGGTTATTAAGGGGGAAGATAAGAGTAGGTTGGTTGATATCCGGGTCGAGATTGAGATGAATATGATTTTTTTCAGAGAGGGTGATAATGGGGCGTATAGTGTGGCCTGGGCATGTTGTACGGGTGGACGGTGGGCGAATGCCGAGTACGGCGATGTAGCAAGTAAATGTTGGTAGAGGGGGTATGGGGAGACCTCGGGTGAGATGGAAATCCGCCGATTTCAGGTTGTTTCACAATAACATGA
>JAODAI010176300.1:0-10773 GCA_027575025.1 Scotoplanes globosa | reverse complement strand
GGGGCTCTACCTGGTCTTAGAAAATGTTTTAGAGAAAGTGATGGCGGCATATAACATCTACACAGTCCAATCTATCGAGCATCAAAACATTGCTGCTCCTATTTAGATATTTCCTGTAGTCGTTAATAGATGGCTATATTTCTATGAATTTGTGAAATATGCTCAGTTGCTCATCATGTTTTTAAAAAAAATGCTCAGCATGATAAGAGTTAACACTAATTGTCCCTTTAACCCTTCGCAGCTAATAAAGTGTATTTATGAGTTACACACTGTAGGTCTCGTAGTTTATAAAATCACCGTAATTTGTAAAAATTGCCCCAAAGTAAAATAGCAAAGGAATTGCACTTTAAAATTACGAGCAATCATTTTATAGATGAAGTGCGTAGTTCGGGAAACGTGAGAAAGATGGAGCAATTAGAGAGAGAAATAACCCAATCCACGGGCCCCAAATGTTATGGGGGAGCTGCTTTTTGTGCGCGCTTTGCGACTTCCATTTCGTCTTCCATTTCGTCTTCTCCAAAGATTTAATTGCTTTCTATTTTAGTAAAGTGTCTTTGCGGGATTCTTGAACAGGGAATTTGCGAGTAAATTGCCTCCTTGTTTACCTCGTGAAGAGCTACTTGAAGTAGAAGTTATGCGATCGGTAGATTTTTAATAATCATCCCTCTTCGCGATGCGGGACCCATCGAGGTATGGGAGCTATAGACTTTCAAGTTGTATTTTGTCATAAATGAGCATTGTGTTGGATTGAGGGCTTGTGATCTCTAGCAAAACAGTTTATCAATCTCTATCATTGTATGAATAGGGGGCAGGATTTTCTCTTTACAGCGACCTAACCACTGGTAAACTGTAAAAAATTAGACTTAATTGTATTTGACATGCTTTCTAGCCTACCCATCCCATCCATCCCATTAATCTCATTTATTATTTTAATAATACTGTTATGTATGAGATATATTGGAATTAAAAATAAAAAAAAATATCTCTAATGTATTAGTGTATTAGGTGTATTACCACTTTAATGTGAGAAGACATCGTATTTATCATTTCGATTTCCTGAACAATTGACACAATTCCACCTGGTCTGTATTCTAATATTAATTGGCTTAGAAGTTTCCTCATAAACCACACCCAGTGTATTATTGTTAATGGAGCTATTTCACAGTGGACTGAAGTCGAAAGTGAAATTCCACAAGGCTGTGTGTTTGTTCTGTTCATTAATGACCTTCCATGTACTATCAATAGTAATGTACTGATCTTCGTGGACGATACCAAAGTGTTTAGGACAATCCGTAACATCTCGGATCATAATATTCTTCAAGATGATATCAACAAATGGCAACTTCACTTCAATGAAGAAAAATGCAAAGTTTTGCACATTGGATCCAACAATCCCAAACTTGATTATAAAATGAATAATAAAATTATTATAAAAAGGATTTGGGTGTAACCATCGACGGTGAACTTAAATTTCACCAGCATATTTCGGAGGCAGTGAAGAAAGCCAACAGTATTTTGGGACTGATTCGACATACATTTCACCGTCTGGATTTAGAAACTATTCCCCTCTTGTATAAGACATTGGCTATACCTCACTTGGAATATGCTAACTGCATATGGTATTCCACAGCTGATGAAATTAAAATAGTCCAAAAGAGACCTACAAAACCCAAAGATACCTTATGATTAAAGACTCAGAATCTTAAATTTACCTTCACTACATCATAGAAGTGAAGACATGATCCAGACCAGAGCATTTTGTACATGGTAGAAATTTTGGGACAGTTTTATTTAATAATGCATCACATGAATATGGCTGCATGGATTAAAAAATTATGTACATATTCTTTAGAGATAAAGATCTCAGCTTTTCATTTTTGACATTAAAAACTTTGTAGCGGTAATATAATATAAATCCTTGAGATACAGCTGCCTGTCACCTAGATTTTGTGGTTTACAAATATAGCTCAACTGGTATGGATTTTGAACAGTGTTGTTTGTATGTTTATTTCTTTGAAGGTGACAAGCAACTTCAATTGGTTACAACGGGAGACTGATACTCCCAATAAACTAAAAGTAAATGACACCACTAATTATTCAAGTGTGTATACTAATATTGTATAAGATCTTTGACAACGAAGAATGAGCTATTGAGTCTATGCAGCTATGAATAGCTAGTATCTCATTGCGTATTATTACATAACATTTGGCTAGCAAGGTTGTTGTACGCTGTTCGTATTAATACTTTTTTGGCCTGGAAAGGGTTAAGGTATTCCTATCCTATTACATGAAAAATATCAAATATGAAGCAAAGTTATTTCTATATTAATAATTATGATATAGTAGGATACTAAAATATTTTTTTGTAAATGAGGCAATTAATATGTGCATATTTAATTAGCGTCAAAGCTTTCGAGGAAGATCCAACATTACAGAGACAGCATTGACCCTGCCCATACAAACTATACACCAGATTAAAGCTTCAAGATCCTGCAGAAATATCAAAATTTATAAACTGAAATAACTACACAGAATTTTATCATTTATTTGACGTTTCGTCAAGTTCAAACATAGATCTTGTTATATGTGATGCATCATGGCAGATGAGGTGTTATGCCAGCCCTTGATCATTTTGAGATATTGGTGTGAAAAGAAAGAGGGCACCCATTAGCTTTATTTTGATACCAAAATCAAGAAAATAAGATGTTTCTAAGTTATTGATTTTTAATGGGCTTTATCATTTTACATTGCACAAGTGATCTATTTGAGAGGAAAACCTGCCCTTATCTCAAAATGAAGAATGCTGACATAATATAATAACCAATCTGCCATGGTGCATCACATATATACATATAGTATATGCCTATCAGTTTTACTTTTAGGTTCATGCTTTGTATAATTTTGTCAACTGAATATCTCTGAAAAATTGAAAAAGTCCATTGAAATTTGGAAAAGTTATAACTGATCAATAAAAAAATTAGATATATTGTATGCATAAGTCAAATGCTATGAATGTAGTCACCTTCATACCAACCCATGATATATTGTATGCACAAGTCCAATTCTCTGAATGTAGTCACCCTCATCCCAACCCCTGATATATTGTATGCACAAGTCCAATGCTCTGAATGTAGTCACCTTCATCCCAACCCCTGATATATTGTATGCACAAGTCCAATGCTCTGAATGTAGTCACCTTCATCCCAACGCCTGATACATTGTATGCACAAGTCCAATGCTCTGAATGTAGTCACCTTTATAATCCCAACACCTGATATATTGTATGCACAAGTCCAATGCGCTGAATGTAGTCCCCTTCATCCCAACCCCAGATATATTATATCCACAAGTCCAATGCTCTGAATGTAGTCACCTTCACTGTAGTAACCAACATCGCAACCCCTGACATATGATCAAAACTCATCGAAACCCCTGACATATGATCAAAACTCATAGCAACCCCTGACATATGATCAAAACTCATCACAACCCCTGACATATGATCAAAACTCATCGCAACCCCGGACATATGATCAAAACTCATCGCAACCCCTGACATATGATCAAAACTCCAGTACTCTATTTATCCACTAAGCTTAAAGCAGTATACACAAATGTAGGTAAAGTACAGTATCTACAGACTATAGGCGAATCCGATTTGTACACCAGTGTCTAAATGTAAACACTTCTGACTCACCTTTGACACTACGACAGCAATTGGAATACCTAAATTTTGTGTAAGAGTTGTTTCCCCCAGGGGTAGGAGCACCTGTTCCTCGTCTGTCCCGGATGGCCCGGGCCTTCTCGTTCCGCTGGATGATGACTCATCACCCTCCTCAGGCTCGACATACTCTTGAAACTGTTGAACAACTAAATGATAGAAAGACAGAAAGGATAAATTAAATGAAAGAAGTGGATCGAGGAGAAACAATATCACATACAACCTATATAATAACGTTAAAATTACAAGAGCGTGATTGCGCTATTTGGGTCGTAATTCACATCTGTGTACGTTCGTCGCGTCGCATGCGACTATGGCGTCCTGGGGCAGTTTCTTTAAGTCGCATAATTATGCGACATTGGCGCTGAGAGGGTTACCCGTAACCTGTGAAGATACGTTAATATTGAGTTATCTTTATTCATAATATTGTTTTATATGTCAGACTGTAATTTGGGAGCAATTATAGAAAACCCATGCCTGAAAATAAAGCTATTTTTTTACAATCTTTGCGTTTTCTTTAAGTTGGGCATTTTTTGTTGTTGTTGCGGGGGATTTCTATGAGTAAAATCAGTATAAATTGCTAATTAATTGATTCTCCAATACTTTTCACACTTTTGAAGATGCTTTGGTGTGCCATTGTATATGGCTGGATATATATTTTTCTGTATGGGTGTCATTAAACATAGCATTTAACAGTACACTACAAATCTATTATGAAAATAATTGGTGCATCCCATTCCCCATTTTTTGGTGGCAAAGTTAGCCATGGGTTCAGGGTTACTTTGCCAGGCACTACAAAATCAAAAGTTGTGTCTATGACTGACGGTAATTTGGCATTTACCTAAACAACTACCTAAACAATATTTAAGTTAATACATTTTATATGCATCACAATATATATCCCAACTAATTAGGTGTCAGACAATATACTGCATTACCACTATATTTAATTCATGGGAGATCGTTACAGTACTTGTTTATCTCTGTTTGGGGATTTTCTAGGGCATTTTCTGGAAAAGGGACTCGGTTTATTCCATTTCCCGAAGGACACAACCCAACTTCCCATATTGACTTACCTCTTTGTTCCATTTCTCATAAATGTCAAATGGCGGTATCCGAAAGTAGCACCTGCTTAGGGATTTTCTTCCAAGGGCATTTAAGACAAACGGGCCCCGTAGACTTGAGACCCATTTTTAAACTTCCCCAAAGTCAACACCCAACATTGATTTATTTATCTGTTCCATTTCTCTCATGACAATCGACGGCAGCCGAAGAATCACCTGTTATGGGATTTTAGGGAAAGTGATGATTTTCAAACATTGACTTACGGGAAAATGATGATTTTCAAACATTGACTTACAGGTACTTCTCTGTTCCATTTCTCTCAAGTCTATTGTTGGTATCCGAAGGGAGCACCTCTTTGGGGATTTTCGGGACACGGAACTCATGGGCTCTGGACCCAGTTTATTCAATTTCCCCAAAGTTACAACCTGACTTCCAACATTGACTTACCTCTTGTTCTATTTCTCTCACTGTTTATTGGCGGTATCCGAAGGAATCACCTATTTATGAATTTTCTGCAGAATTTTGTGGAAATGGGACGTGACCTGGAGACCCGTTTTTCAAGTTTCCCAGAACCGAACTTCAAACATTGACTTACCTTACTTACCTCTCTGTTTCATATCTGAACGTCTATTGGCGTTATCCGAAGGGAGCACAAGTTTAGGGATTTTCTAGGGAATTTTATGGAAACAGGACCCATATCATGGACTCAATACCCTTTTTGTCAATTTACAGAAAGTCGAAGCCCAAACTTCCCACATTGACTAACTTCTCTGTTCCATTTTTGGAAGGGTATCCAAATACTTCCATAAAGCCTGTGTAATTTAAGGAATTTCTGGGGTATTCTTAGGATACAGGACCCGTGTGATCGGTCTTTTAATTTCAAGAAAGTCGCAACCCAACTTCCACCATTAACTTACTTCTCTGTTCCATTTCTCGCATGTCTAATGGTGGTATCCGAAGGGAGTCCAGATGCCTCCGCAAGACACGGGTATATTTTTCTAACGAATCTAAAATGTTCCACGGCTGCGACATGTCGACCACGATGAGAAAAAATGCATCGTTCAAATTCTCCGCCGGCAGGGCGTATCGCAACAGATCCTGGTGGTCGTCCTCTCCGCCCAGTATCCAGACGCCACACCTCGTTGTGTCTGAAACAAGGGTAAATGAAATTGTTTCAATTTTTAAACATTTAAATAACCTTGTCTAAACTACTGGATCCAATATAGGATTGTGTTACCCCACTTGGGTAATGAGCCAACCGGACTCAAAGGATGTATCACATGATTTCCGTACAAATGATCCCAAACTGTAGTTCGGTTTGCATTGAGATTATACAAGTTATTGAACATATAAAATATGGGAATTCAGTTCGCGGAATAGGCATGCATGGTATTACAGCTATACAATGGAACTAACGGTGCGATGGAGAGGCATGTACAGTATGTAATATTCCATAACTTCACCGTTGTTCTTCAACATACATAACTCATTTGATGTCAGAATAAAGGTAAATGTGTCCTAAATTATACTCCTGTACTAGTTACATAAATTGATCAGAGCAGGTTTACTTGTAAAAATATAATTTATTTGAAAAGTCATCCTCACATAAAAGCAGACCTGTGAGACCTGCAATACATGTGAGTCACTTTGGGGTAACAATGCAAAGAAGGTTGGGAATACTATTTTCAATGATTATTATTCACAATTTGTTAATTTTATTCATAAAAGTTCAATGTTTTTATCATGATTCCACAATCGCAAAAGAAATAATAAAACTCATACATTTCATAGAGAGGCTTGAAGTGGATTGGAGAAGCCACATGATTGTTGTTGGTTGTGTTTAACGGCTCATTTCTAACCTTCCGATTTAATAACGCCGTCCTCGGATTTTTTTTCTGGTCGAGGATTACTGGATTGAGGCTTGAAGTGGATTGGAGAAGTCACATGAGAGGCTTGAAGTGGATTTGAGAAGCCACATGATAGGCTTGAAGTGGATTGGATGAGCCAAAATGTGCATATTGTGGGTGTTGCGTATAATGGGGATTTGGTGTTCCTGTTACACTGGTATAAAGTATTTTATGGTAATGATATCAAATTATAGCTCCTAGTACCTATTGATCATGTCATAAAACCATGTTTGAAAGTTATATCAATATTGTATCAGTGAATTTCACGATTTTATGGATAATATTCATGTTATTTTGAAAACCAAGGTAATGATGACGGCACCAAAATCAGTACTTTTTTTCTACAAAAGTTCCTACCATTAGTACTTCTAGTAGGAGGTTAAATTTAAGTGAAGTCTATTGTATAATTTTAATTATATCAAATAAATTTGTTGAATTATCACTCTTTTAGAGGAGACACAATTGGACCCTTAATTTATGGATTGAGACAAATGCAAGGGGCTTGAATGGGATTGTGTGCTTTCATTTATTTAAGATTTCAAGTATTTTGTTTACATTATTTTAATTTAGTGATTCTTACTCTGGGCCGCCCCTAGGTGATGCCAGATCCCCTACTGTAGGTGGTGTCAGGGGCATGTGGTAACTGTGGTCCCTGTGACCCACTACGCCACCGGTGTAGATTCCCTATACTGCCCTCTATCGGGCGCAGCTCAGATCTAGGGTCGGGGTCACAGCCGGCCGGGAGGCGGGGCCTAATAAGCGGAGCCTGGGAGATCGTGAGGCTGATAGAGGGAGTCTAGGTGTGTTAATGTTCTCGATGTAATGGGGAGTAGATTAGGAGTGGCATTAAGGATGTTGTTAGGGTAAGTATATATGTCTATGAAGTGAATTGCCAATTTAGCACAGAATTCCCTTTCGGATAATTTTGACAATCTCGCCCGTAGTGGGTGTGCTATTTCCAAACTGACATACCGTCTCTATCCTCGTCCCGGACATCAAAGTAGAGATATTCAAGACCGAAGCCTTTCTTGGGATCTTCTATACCCTGCAATCTTGATATTAACGTGGTTTTCCCGGACTCATCTTCACCTGTTGGGAGATTATAAATAAAAATAGTAAAGTATAGTAAAGTCAATCAAAGTCAGTACAATCAGCAGATGCCAAACTGTGTACATTATGACAGAGGCTTGTTCTCAAATGATAATTATTAATAATAACTTCAAATGATAATTTCTTGGAATTATAATGTACAATATGTGTCAAATGTTGTATATGTCATTAACTTATTTTTAGATCGCGGGCCCAAGCTGTTTATTCTCTGTTTGGTGATTTCCTAATTATAAATACTTTTAAAAAAGCTTAGAAATGTATTTAAATACAGAGATGGCAAAACGCGATGATACCAGCGTAACAGATTTTCAGTTATCTTGACAATTGCCAAAAACTAATACATATATTTCAACCCGAAAGCCTAAAATATGACGTCATATTTTCAAAGTTATGGAAAGAGGTGATTGCTTTTCCACAAGTTTTGATGGTAGAACGGGAACGTATATTTTGATCCCTCTACTAAACCATTATACACTATCAGCACGGGAGCCGGATAGATGGCTCACCATATTATGCTGTGTGTTTAGTAGTGCGTTTTAATACCCGGTTACCGTTCTGATAGTACTGTACGTCCAGATCAACTGCCTTGTATAAATATAGTGGACAACCAGAGACACCATATATAAACACAACATATGCCTAGCCTAGCCGGGGCCTAGCCAATATTAGAACAACATTTCGTTTTCGATTGTACATGTGTAGGTTTCAGAAAACATCTGCTATTAAAATATGGATTACAAGCAATCTATTTTACAATTACACATTGTGCTTTTTTGCAAAGAAAAAATGACGTCATTCTCAGACGCCAGTTGGAATAAATTTCAAGAATCTATGGTCTCCGTATACTTGTAAAGAAGCAGGCGTGGCCCGACAAGGTATTGATAAATATGGACATCACAACGTATCCGGATATCGATGTGTTAGGCCTGGGCTACCACAGAGAGTGCTACCTACGATTTACAGGTGTGTTGCAAGTCGAGCACTCTACCGCTGAGCCAGCTCACCTCTCTATAATTATAGTATTTGACCAGAAATGAGGTGAATAAAATAATGTTGATTGTGTTGGTATTCCTTAACTGTGCAGCTTAAACTATTTCCTAACTAAATGCCAGATGGCTAAAACTGTAAAGAGTAGACCTGGGCCTGACCCTAAACCTTGTTTTATACCCAATTTTCATAATATTTGACATGAAATAATCTGAATCAGAAATGATAACGTCGCTAGAACCCAAAAATGGTATAGCCGCAACGGATTAGAGGGAGGGATGCTAGTCATGGAGTGTCAGCGACCCTAGTGCTCCTTTGAATCATCCTACAGTGGTACTGTTCACAATCGGCTCACTAAGGTGGTTCCAGTCTACGATAGTTTTGTAGAAGAACAATGATTTGCATTGGTCATGTTTGGCAGCAGGAAATTGGAATCTTCTTTGATTGTTGCAGGCGTAGTGATGTACGATGTTGGATGCAATAAAGTTGGAGAAGCTGGTTGATCGTATGTTCCGTCCCGGTCTTCGAGGGGCGAGGTATTGCAATGAAGGGATTGCAGGAATAAGCCCCTCGGTATTAGAGAAATACTGTATTAACCGGTTTTGGTAACGTCTCTCCTTTAGTGGTGGAAGCTGAAGGTCATGTAGCATAGAGGACACAAAGCCGGTTTCACTAGACGTGTAATCACCAAATATAAGAACGTCAGAAATATTATTCTGTTACATTTCAAATTAAATTAAAAGGAATTAAATCAGTCAAAATAGTACACCTTTAGAATGTCTATATTTTTTAGCTGATCAGGCTTATAAAAAAATGATGGCCCGCATTCCAAATGAAAAATTAAACATTTTGGCATAACATTTATAAGCTTCTATAGCCTGGGCTAGCAGCCAAGTTGGGCTAGCAGCCAAGTTGGGCTAGCAGCCAAGTTGGGCCAACATTATTACTAGTATTAGTACTAATGGTACAGTTCTACTACTGCTACTGAGTACTACCGAGGCCTAGTACTAGCCCAGACAGGGGAAATTCAAGGGTGATATTTTGTCATTGTGTTTCAGGTGATAATTTAAGTCGAAGTTAGAAGTGTTTGGCCTTTAGTTAGGCCTAATAAATCTTTAATAAGATTTGGCAGAAACTGGTTGCCTACCTATCACAATGTTTAACTTTAATGCTTGGCCTATAAACCCTCGGTAACATAACAGTAACATCTAACGTTTATAGGCTAGGCCTAGCCTAGGTTAGGCAAAGTCAGACAATTATATTGTAACAAAGTTAATTGAGACACCACACAGTGCATAGGATATAAACTTAAGTTAACACATAGTGTTAGTGTGTATATAAAAGGTTGGAGTTACGTTTGACCTGGATCAAGCGTAAAGTTACGATCGATTCATTGAAAAGCTACGTTTGATATCAAACATATCATATTAGTATATAATCAGAGATACAGTAAGAGATAATTCCACTGTTAGGATTTGTATTTGTATCCTCTCTCTCATATTTATTGATCAATTATAAGGCCTAAATGTAACGATGTGTAACAGAAAAGATGATTGGATCAGATTGGAAACAGAATATAAAGAACTAAGAATTACCCCCAATTAATCAGTTCGTCCCCTAATAAATACAAATTCGAACGGACACTCTCTTGCCAGAAACCGGCAAACGTGTCAATAAAAATTGGGTACGTACGCGTGCGCGCGCTCAACGCCGACCGACATGCACAACTGCCAGGAACCGGCAAATGTATCTATAACAGTCGGGTGTGTACGCGCTCAACGACGACGACTAATTCATAAATTGTCGCACACCTGATTGGATAAAGTTCATACTTCTACTTCTATATGATGATACTCGTCAAAAGCCTGTTCAGCAACTGGACGAGGAATAAGTGGTGTGATGCATATGACAGTAAACTGACGCTGTAAAATGTGCTCTATGTACAAATGTGCGAGTAAAAATGGCTGCGCCATGGGCTTAATT
>JAODAI010176189.1:0-10773 GCA_027575025.1 Scotoplanes globosa | reverse complement strand
CGCCGTTTAACACAGCTTGTATATCGTTTCTTGTCTTTTTAACCTCTTACCTTTAACCTTGCATTTTATTGATTGTTCTCAGTCTTTTATTGTATTTTTGTTGTGCTTTTACCTTTACTTGGCAGAGTGCACTTATACTATAGCTTACTTGACGCATTTGGGATCTATTGTGTCTTATAATATAGGTGTACATGTTTTGTTAAACGGTGTGAAACTCTGAGTAGCTACGGTACACACAATAGTGTATTTTATTATTATTTTTCTCTACATTTTAGCACTTTTTCTACAGTTTTGAAAACTTTTATACATATTTGATGTATAATTCACATATATATATGAATATCAAACATAATGTATACAGATAATAAGAAACAATAACACACAGCACAACCACATTCAACTTAAAGTATTATGCGTTGCAAAAGTAAATGCCTTGCATTTGCAGCTGCAACGCGTCAGAATCAAATACCAGAGAATGTCAAATCATGTGCACGTTGACACATATTGAAAGGTCTCTCTTAAGCAACTAATCTATTGCTCACTTTATTATAATAATTAATGCATATTTTCATGAACCATATTTATTTGAAATTATGTACAGTTTCACTTTTGCATCTAGCGCTTTGAGCTGTGACCTTCTGGTTGGTCCTACGCATATAAATATAGTTTTATTATTAAATTACAAAACACTGTATAAGAAACGATAGCGTACTATATCCATAGAGATAATCAGAAATAATAATATACTGTATATAAGAACAACAACATACTGCATAGATAATAATTTATTGATTTATTAGGTTTTTTGCCCTTTCCTTCAATTTCCACAAAGCTAAGAGAATTCCGCAAATTACCGTGAATTTCCGCGATCACGGAAAATCGGTCGCCCTACAATATGAGCCATTTCATTGGCAACTTATGAATTAAGACTACAATCTTACCCCAAATTTTTCATCCTTGTTACATTATTTGCCGTTCCATTGGTAAATTGTGAGCCGTCCCATTGGCAAGTTATGAATTGTGACTACAATCTTACCCTGAATTTTCTTGTAAATTGTGAGCCCTTCCGTTGGCAACCTATGAATTGTGACTACAATCTTACCCTGAATTTTTCATCCTTGTTACATGATTTGCCGTTCCACTGGTAAATTGTGAGACCGAGATCCAGAATAAAAACATCATCTGAAGTCAGGATGTGTCGAGACAAAGTCTCCTGAAAACAAAGACAAATATATAATTCAATAATAGACACAATAACACGTGTATGGAATGGTGTTAAAACCGGATGTATCTCACGCTTGTAGACAAGCTTGAAGAGGTTAAGAAGTTAAATTGGCACAACCCGGCTCAACAGAGACGCGACCCAGCTGCAATAATAAACAATATTGTCATAGACATGTCTTACCAATTTGCTTGTATCTACGGCAGTCACAGGAACCTGGGAAAACGCTTGAAAAATACCCAAGAGTAAACTTGACCCCTGGGATTTTTTAATTTTTTGCCTATCGACATGACTGGTTGGTTGGTGACCACTCCTTTGGTATAAAAAATGTGCGAGCTCATATTAAGCTAGTAGTACCATTCAATATTACAATAACTTGGCATAAACAATAGGATGAATGGCTTAAACAGTACTTATGAGTGATTTTGCCAAAAATACCGCGTTTGAGCTAATTATCGAAAATCACACAATTAAAATTGAACGCGACTCTTTTAACACTTAATACTTTTAAGTCCAATTTAGACAAATACTGGCAGTCGGAGCAGTTTGATCATCCTTGTTAATTGCAGTTCAAGTTCTTCACATTGTGTCTGACCGGCCAGCTCAACAGATGCTTTACATCTCCATGGCCGTACTACGGTATAAAGGTATAAAGGTAATACATGCGATGATTTTTGTTTTATTTATTTTTAAATTTATGAACAATTCTTTAGTTTAGAGGGCGATCATTAATTTCAAATTATGCTTAAAATGGTATGCATAGTCCTTACAACTAAAGTACAGAAATAGCCTGGTAAATGGCTTGTAAATACGTTTTCTCGAAAAGTTAAAGGCCGACAACATTCAAACTTGGCATGAACGTTGACGCCAATGCATACGAAACTTGTATTATTTTTAGTGTAGATCAAAGGTCACTTAAGGTCAAACATTAAAACTATGCAACTAAATTATACGACTGATCCATCTACAATGTCAACAAATCCAGAGAACTGTGTTATTGTTGTTATTGTTGTTATTGTTGACACTCAATGTAGAATACGCTGTGTATAACTAAAAATGAACCAGAGAGTCCCCTAGCTATTGCCTGGCTAATGCGAACAATGTGTTAGTATAGTTTCAAAGGGCCGGAATTATAATGTCAAAAAACAAGGCTTTAATAAAATTAAAATATTATTTAAAATACAAAATTTATATAATATTCGTCCTCTTTTACCAATTTAGAAAAATACTTGAGTAGGCCCACATCTCTATCTTAATAGGTGAATGTATGTCGCTGAAGAGCAAAAATCGTTTCGATGTGCATAAGTTCACTTTACTATATATGCACGGAGTGCCGCTATATTTCTTCGGCTCTATAACTGGTCACTGTGTGTATTTGCTTCGTATATTTGTATGTATATATTATGTTCGATAACGTTTGTATATTCCGATTTCATTGTTGACTTTTAATTACATGATTGTTTGACAGGTGCAACGTATACAGTATACCCTGTAGCTTTTTGTTGGGAGAGATACCCTGTATGTATAAATAGCAGTTAACTGAATAAATAAGTAACCTCGACCATCCTAATTATATGGCGCCCTCCATTTAATTATTGGAGCGTATAACAAACATAAGTAGGCATATACACTGTAAAAACTCATTGGTCAAATTTGACTAAGTCTTGGTCAACTATGCACCGAACCAAATTTGGTCAAAGTTTGTGTGCAATTTCCCATTGAAATCTTTGACCATAGTTGACCCGTAATTGGTGAAATTTGACCATTGTGTATACAAGTAACGGTTAACTATGCACCAAACCAAATATGTTCAAATTGCAATGGAAAATTGCACACCAAGTTTGACCAAATTTGGTTCGGTGCATGGTTGACCAAGACTTGGTAAAATTTGACCAATGTGTTTTTACAATGCGTGCTCTTGAGCAAGACACTTTATATCGCCTTATCCCCGTCACCCGTGAGGTATTGGTGTATGTAAGTGCAAACACAGGAAAACATTCCGAAGGTGAAGCATGACCATATATCTGAGATTTATCACACAATCAAGCTTACGGTATTATCAGCAATGATTACAGGCATTTCGAAAGACGAGTATCAACTTGTTTGTTTTCAAGTTTGTATATGGATTTATTTAAAAATATGTTTACTATTTTTGGATGGAATAAAGTAACATTATTTGCTGTTTGGGTAACGACATTATGTTGAATACCTTCCATGACTTGACAGTTGAAAAAAAAAACGATTTATTTAATCATTTAAAAAACTATTAATATTAGAAACATTCATTTTTCGATAATGATAGTACCTACTGTATGTCACCTTTTCGAAATGGAAAACTAGACAATATAAAACAGCAATAATAATGATTCATATTGGAGCATGGTCAACAAATTCAATGATCCTCGAACTATGGAAACATTCCGAGGACATCGCCCTTAAACCGAAAGGTTATAAACTGTCCTTTAAATACAATCGATCAATCAATCGTCTACATATTTCCAATCATATCGTGATAGTTCTCTTCATTTGTTGAAACGGATAAAACAATAGGTCTATTGGACTGAGGACAAAATTGAGGAACAACGAAACACATCATGTTTTACATTGATATTTACCTTGGCAAGTTATTTGACATTTGACCAAAGAGAGGTGAATTTGAAGACTTTTTATTTTTTTCATAGCAGGATAACTTCGTTAGCCATTGGCCAATCTTTCCGAAGACCCCTAACACAACGATGGAGAAAGAGATACAGAGATCATTGCTTAACAGCATATCAACAGTTATATTAGTAACAGATAGGTTAATTATATTCAAGTCACATTATTATTATTATTATTATTATTATATTTGATCCAAGTTGGATCTGGACCCTTCAAAGGAAACTAAATCCCTGTTACCCGAAGGTCGACGAGCCCATGTGACATCACAGACGGACAAAGGGGTAGAGGAAAAACCGGAGTGCCCGGAGAAAAAACTCTAGTTGCAAGTATGAAGTAAATGATTGGCACATACCGACCGGTGAATCGAACTCCGGCCGCATTGGTGCAAGGCGAGTAGTGTTACCACTACACCACACATTTGTTAATTTCCCCAAAAATAAATTGATTGTTCTGAAATATGAACAACTCCACTAAAAATCATTTACATAGAAAATTAATATTTTCCTGATTTTGTTAAACAAAATCAGTATAAAGCTGATGGTCTCGTTTCTTAATGTGATCAAAGGCCAACATAATATACGATCGGCCATGGTTCATTACAGCTTAACAGCACACCAATAAAATGTTATAAAACATGCAAATCAAACGTCAATACATTAAAAAGATCTGTGGTTTTAGGAGAAGGGCAGGATAATAAAATGAAAGAGAATTGCCAAGTTAAACATACAGTTAAAATCATAGCGTACTATCAAATGTATTAATACAATCTAATTGCACGTAGATCATTTCAGTTGCAGTCGTAACTCACATCTCAAAATAAGTCGTACATCAAATTTACAGTACAATATAAATATATACATCTAACCACTGCTTGAATGGAGTACTTAATTAAAACATGTTTCACAGATACTAAAGCCTGACATAAATTACATGCTGGCAAAGGAAGTAGATTTAGAAGATAATTATGTGAAAGATAATTCTTCTCTGTGAGAATAACTAAATTTGTAGTATTTTAATATTGCGATAGACTAGCCACTTCATGAAATTTATAAATAAACTTCTGCGTCTGAAACTGTTATTTTGCCGTACAAGTTGCATAACGCTATGCCACTTAAATCACTAAACCAACAGATTCGTGTAAAGGGCTACCATCAAGAGTGACTGATTGTGCTTAACGGCACAATTGTAAGGCTGCAGTTTAATAGCGCTGTCCTCAGAATTATTACCTCCCCGTACGCTGAAAATGAAGGGAGAAGGCAACATGTACCATTTATAAGGTCTTTGGTATGACCCGACATCAAGTGGCCCTTTTAGCCACATCACATACCTTCTCATTTCAGGCATATATTGTACAGCAACTGAGATAACTAGTGGGTTAACAGTCAAGAGCTATATTGATATTACCAGCGGAAAAGACATAAATCACCAGCTACAAAATAGGCACTTTAAAAATCCAATCACTCTAATCAGTGTCTTGCGATGGATTACATGCTCCAGTTACAGTGCCTGATGTATTATAGGCATGTATCGGGGGACACGTTGATAGGGAACTACAGTGTGTATTATGGTAGTGTGGATATACAATGGGCTCACATTATGCCATTAGTTCCTCAATAGTATACTGTGACTGTATATAGTACAATGCGTGCCTGTTGGTAATAGTCCAGTCATGTGCGTCATGGAGCGGGGATTCTGAGAATACATTCAGTCACAGTACAAGCTTCATTAATTATACATAGGCACCGGTTGATATGTGTGCGATGCACCATGGCCAGTGTTGTAGCTACAGCAATATTAGTGCCGGTCGTAAACTGGAGCAATAATCGGCAGTCCGAGGGAGCGGTCAAAGGAAGTTACAACCTCACCCCCTCCCTCGTGCCCATTACAAAAAATATTTATCAGGTACGTTTTGGTGACGTTTTTGACCATTTCTATGGGGTAGGTACGGATTTTCGCTTTCCCTTTTTCTCTTCTCAACCTGTGGTGTCCCTGGTGGGTGGGTGGGTGCTGCTGAGAAGAACCCCCAGGGTGGGGGGAGAGTACCGGGCGGAATCAGGAATGCCTGGCGGGCCCGTACGGCGCCGCTCAGCATAGCTACAACACTGACCGTGGCAGATCTCAAAATGAAGAATTCCGACATAATACCCGATCTGTCATGGTGCATCACATATGTGACACATCGCCCCTGACGTAGCAGCTGGACACCAAAAATGAAAATGCATTTTAAGGTAAGTCCGTTGATTGATGGACCTTTACCTTTTGTAAGATATATAATTTACCTCAATCAGATGAAACATGATCAAATTATGGATATTTAACATATGTTTCTCGGGGCATTTTGGAAAAGTTTTTTTTATAAAAATGATGTCATAATTACGAAAATGTGGAATTTGTATGCAAAATTAATTCATATTATTATCCTATGATATGGGGATATACTTCATGTAGCAGATATTAGTCTTCTTGAAACTGAAGTATCCCCCTTAGTGAATACAATCATTTAGAGTTAGAATAAAAGATTAGGATTAGGACGTTACTTGCTGAGCTATATCCTAATTGGGATGCATACATTTTGAGGTCTGCTACATGAAGTACATGCGAAAATATGCCTTTCTGGGTTATTTTTTCACCCAAACATGTTCTATATTATATCCTACAATATTGTTGTTGTGGCAAAAAGACATAGACAAGAAGAGGAAAGAATAATATCAACAGTTGGGGGACTATTTACTTCCCGGTCGAGTGAGCCTGAAATTGATCACACTCACCTTTCTAATATATCCTTCCTCATTTGACTGCCCTGCGGTAATGTTAGTAACTCAAGGCCCGGTAAGTTGTTGTTGGCGTTAACCTCGATACGCAGAACCTGAGGATGATAGAAGGGGAAATGTGGATCGTGCAAAAATAGTAACACGATATTGTGTCCTGATGTTCGGGAAAAGTGGAACACAAAATGTGCAAATAGAAAAGTATATATCCTGATGCTAGGGAAAAGTGGAACACAAAATGTGAAAATAGAAAAGTATATATGTGACATGGTACCACGATAGCAGCGTAAAGTATTTTTTTGTTGAGAAATGAGATTATTGGATATTTTAATTATACAGCTCAATATCTTTAAAATGATATATAATTTGTGTAGGTTTGGATTAAGTGAGAGTATCACTTCTTCCTTGAGGTCATGCTGAGATATAAGTGTGAAAAGAAAGCGGAGATTATTAACTTTATTTTGAAATCAAGAATATATTTTTTAAAGTTGTAAACAGATTTTTTCCATTGTGTTGGTCATATACCCGATCCCGAGTGATCTATTTTAGAGGAATACCATACATATCAAAATGACGAATGCCGACATAATACCACCCGTGCCGTGGTGCATCATCACATAAGAGTGGGAGATTGGGTATAATGTCCACATTCTCAAAATTGAGAGAGATTTCCTTAAAAATATGTAACTTAATTATTATATATAGGTCTAGCCCTACTATTACATATGTGACACACCATGGCATACATATCAAGTATTATGTCGGCATTCTCCATTTTGAGATAGACGAGGTTTCCTTCAACATATATCACAAGTCCAATGGAATATAGCCAACTTCATAAAAAATGAAGTAACTTAGATTTTTTTATTGATTTGGGTATCAAAAGAAAGCTAATTGGTCTCCTCTATCTTTTTACACCAATATCTTAATATGACCAAGGGCCGACATAATACCCGATCTGCCATGGTCCATCACATATGTTCCTTTTCATAAACAATTTACAATAACTTCGGAAAAGAAAAAATGATGTCACCTATTTTGGTTAAAAATAAAGTTTAATGGCATTCCCTTTTACTTGACACTGAAATATGAATATGACTAATTTGGCCTGGCCAACAATAGGCCTACTTGCCTCCATGATGAATAATTATTTTCCCTGTTTGCTTCCCATCTAAACTAAATACAACAACAATAACAACAACAACAACAAACAGCACTTGGCAACAAGAAGAGTGGGTTTAGTTACGGTTGACATGACTGAATTGTCATTTAAGTTAAGCACGCCCACGTCTAACTGGTAGGAAATTAGCAGCCTATGTCTCAGTAAACCACAGAGGTGATTACCAAATTATCGGCAAACAAGCACGCCCGCAACTAATCGGTATGGTATTAAAACCTTTCTCAGCACTAAACGGTTAAACCACACATCTAAATGCCAACGACCCATAAGATAGTAGTCAATAAGACAACCACACAAGTGCTCGCAGGTAGCCAGCGATCTTCAACGTCGCACCAGGAATTATCATTTCCCAATAAAAATATGGATGTAATGTGGGCACCGTTTCCTTCCAAGCCAACAAATGCTATTGCAACAATTATTTGTTACCACAAATGTACTTTATTAATACCTCTTCATTTGCACAACAACAGTTGAAACTTCCTGGTGATCTTAAATTATCATAATGTTGTTGTTACTGTTGGTTGTGTTTAATTCTCATAACGTGAATTGTCCTGAATTGTCACTTGCACTTGTCTTCAAATGACATTATGTTTTAAAGATTGTCACACATAAACCAATCCACCCGGTGCGATTGTGTTCAGTTCAACGCTGTCACTGTGATACCAATGGTAGCTACACTGAGCCACATGAGCAGTGCTTGATTACGACTTAGAAACAATGTTGGAAATGATATTGATTGATCAAGTTTTATTGCCCTCTTCCAATAATAGGGCTAAATAGAATGCCCCAAATCATTTGGTACACCATGGAGTTTAAGACACGGCAATGTAGTCTCGATGGGCTCAAAAAGCTATAAAATGATCGCCAATTAACCGTTTTTGGCCTCGAGACCCGGTATGCCCAAACAAAACACGCAGAAAACAATTATCACACCTGTGTATCTTTACTTACCTGTAAATCAGTCAGCGTCATGTGCTTGGCAAGAACTAGTGGATTCGTTTTGAGTAGCAGCTGTCTCGTCTCCAAGACAACCTTGGCGTCCAGTGGCTTGTTTTCGTCACCGAACCACTCGGACTGGTATTTGGTGGGTTTGAAGACCGACTCCGTTTCACGGTGCAGGAGGTGACTGCCCGAGGGGGGCGGGTCATCATCATCATCATCATCGGGGCAGTCCTTCTTTGACACACCCACTTTAGGTTTTACTTTACTGTAGCTGACCTCGAGGTCGTCGTCTAGGGTATCCAGCATAGAGTTTCTCGTGTCTGAGGTCACCCTCTTCCGCCTAGACAGGCGGTCTGCGTCGAGGTCTTTTTCCGAGTCCATCGTTGGGGAAGACGAACGATCGTTATTGTTCAAAGACGAATATTTGATGTGCACTGGATCGGCGACTGGAGATATTTCGCTGTACAGGTCCTCCATTACGCCCTCTCCCGCACTGTCTCCAAACCCCTCGCTGCAAATAAACGGCCGTACGTGAATGGACGGCGTCCGGACAGGCTTCGGAGGTCCAGATTTCTTGACCGACAGGTCACTGTCCGACCCGCTGTATTTATTGTCCTCCAGAATCTCCCTCTTGGACGATTCCATCTCGTTCTGACTCAAGATGGGTTCGCTACCGGTCCGTTGGAATGCTTTGGTTGCCTCCTTTAGGTCCAATGAGGGGGACGGGAGTAGCCTTCGCTGGAGACCACCGGAGGGCGGTAAAACAGGGCTTATGATTGGCTGGCTCTCCGACCGGCCCATCACCGGCGGCTTATGACGCTTCAGGGGTATGGCAGGGATGCTGCCGGACCGTCCCCTGCCGCTGATGTCATCCAGGTCAGGAAGGGTCATCCTGAGGTCAGGGAGGGTCATCTTGCGTGGCGTGATGACTTTCTGCGGGGTGCTGGCGTAGACGCTGTTGGTCGGTGACACGGCGTACCTTCCGTCCATGGCACTCAGAGGCACCGTCCGGTTCACAGGGTTCGTAATGGTGGCTTTGGTGGACTGCGATATCGGCCGACGGTCGCCAATGTGATACCTGATCAACGCCGGGACGTTGTCGAAGCTCTCCTTTTCAAATTGATACTGAAAGGAGGCGTAACTGTTGGAGTGGGAGTTGGAGAGCGCCCGGTTGACCACAAAGTGCATCGGTGCGCCGCGCCACATGACCGTCAGCACGTAGTTGCCGGGCTTCGAGATCGAATCTCTCACCAGGAAGTCAGAGTCGTTCTTGACCATCGTCTCCGCCCGGTCCCGGGGGATACCCCCGTGGAACCAGGCGTGGCTCCGGATGTCGTCGTTGGGCAGCTTGAACTCCAGCTCCAGCTCGTGACGGAGATCAGCGGGCGACGAGTGCTCAATGTCCATCTTGGGCTTGGTGGGCTGTAATGGCATCTAGGAGGTAGACAAACAAGTTAACATAATAATAATTTATACAGTGCCTTTTCATCATAAGAGAGGTGAGTTGGAATCAGTGATGCTTTGCAGTCCAAGAGATTAATGCAATTGTGGTTGATTGGTCGATTGTGTTTAACAAACTATTTCTAACCTTCCGGTTTAATAGTGCTGTCCTCGAGAATTTTCCTAGTCATGGATTACTGGATTGTTGGCCATGCTTCCAGTCTTTCCAATGCTTTCCAATTTGAAAGTCTTTGTATGACCCGACCTTGAGTAGCTTAGAGATGGATGCGCCACGATTGTTGTTTGATTAACTAATGCAATTGTGGTTGATTGGTCAATTGTGTACAAGAAACTATTTCTAACCTTCCGGTTTTAATAGTGTCGTCTTCGGGAATATTTCCTAGTTGAGGATCCCTGGTTTGTTGACCATGATCATCCTTACGCTGAACATCAAGCAAGAAGGCAACATGTACAATTTGAAAGTCATGGATTACTGGATTGTTGGCCATGCTTCCAGTCCTTAGGCCTATGCTGAACATCAAACAAGAAGGCAACATGTA
>JAODAI010176078.1:0-10776 GCA_027575025.1 Scotoplanes globosa | reverse complement strand
ACCAATTGGTCAGGGCCACTACCAATTGGTCAGGGCCACTACCAATTGGTCAGGGCCACTACCAATTGGTCAGGGCCCCTACCAATTGGTCAGGGCCACTACCAATTGGTCAGGGCCACTACCTATTGGTCATGACCACTGCCAATTGGTCAGGGCCACTACTAATTGGTCAGGGCCACTATCATTTACAACTCACTGATCTTGTGGCCATCGTTGTTTGGGGTTAACTTTTATCCGTGTTAAAGTTTCTGCTATACACTAACAAACTTCAGCTTGCTCAGATCTCGTAAAAATGATTGATTACCATGTAACACAAAACGCTTAGTAATAGCTGGAAGTACGAACTTGTATCAAGATTGTATAAGTCGCTAATTAAGGATAAATTAATCGAGGTATACATTTGAAATATAATGGCTACCGATGTAATGACTTTAGTGGTAATATATATACACAAAATGTAGTCTTTATACTGTACTTGTAATTGTAACACATTTGGCTCAAATTCTAATAAGATATGTAAGATATATCGACCATCGTATCATGTGCTTACGGCTCAACCATCAACTCGGTATCCTATTTCACGAGCGATGCCATTAATTAAATTCTATTAGCAAACTACCCGTGACAAGAGATGATATTTCACGTTAAATTTGTAGCATTTGCCAAACAATTTACGCTATTTTCTGTAAACTGTTGCCCAAGTTATCATTTTTGAGTAATATTACTAGAAGAGTAACTAACCGCCTGCTGTTGAAGCTATAAATAAATTACATAAAAATACAATGAATTACATAAGCAATTGAGTATGCAGCGGACGTGTGATGTCATAATTAGATTTACGTAATCTAGTTTGTGTGGTCTGTTTATTGCTCAACCCATCTACTTTGTATCCGGTTTCATGAGCGATGTCATTATTTTTATTTCATTAAACAATTTACCCGTAACATGGGATGATGTTTTGAAATTGTTGAATTTGCCGCCCAATTTATCAAGTGTAAAAATTATGAAACGGTGTGGGTTTATATTCCATCTATCTGTGAGCGATTAGACTATAAATATTCTTGTTTATGTTGAAACAAATTAGATAAGAGCATTTGACGCTCAAGTTTCAGAGATGTTGCAGTGAGTGGGCGTCTGTAGCCAACAAACAATGATATATACAATGTTAATTTGTATTTATATATTTAACGTAAGAGGTGGAAAAAGATGAAACACGAATTCTTTGATATTGAAATTAATATCATTATTTGTTATTACAGAAACAATTAGCTGAAAGAAAATTTATATTAAATCACGTTGACAGTGTCGATCAAAGTGTACACTTTAGTTAGTGCTGCCACCTATTGTACCTACGCATGTGTGGGTCGACGAGTTCACAAATGACTGCGGTAATGATTGTACTGTGCATCGGAATAGTTCGCATGATAGATGGCGCATGATAGGTGCTGTATATTATTATTATTTTATTTATATTAGATATTATCACGTCCTGTTTGGATCTCCCACATATTAGAACCATATTTGACCAAATGTGACCTGCATGCTACAACCATTTCAGCGGAACATCTTTTTAGAAATTAATATTTTTATTATATTTTTCTATAATTTGTTATTGATTGGGATGAGACAGTTGACGGACATACCTATCCCAAGATGAGGAACATTTGTATCTATGAAATGTGTATTATTTTTAGAAATTATGGATCTCAAATGTGCAACAAATAATGGTAATATCAATACTGAGTCATTGTCCACACACCTCGCTTCGAGGGGTGTACTTTAATAAGCTATTTCTATCAAATCTACCGGACACCTCGCTTCGAGGGATGTACTTTAATAAGCTATTTCTATCAAATCTACTGGACACCTCGCTTCGAGGGGTGTACTTTAATAAGCTATTTCTATCAAATCTACCGGATACCTCGCTTCGAGGGATGTACTTTAATAAGCTATTTCTATCAAATCTACCGGACACCTCGCTTCTAGGGGTGTACTTTAATAAGCTATTTCTATCAAATCTACCGGACACCTCACTTCAAGGGGTGTACTTTAATAAGCTATTTCTATCAAATCTACCGGACACCTCGCTTCAAGGGGTGTACTTTAATAAGCTATTTCTATCAAATCTACCAGACACCTCGCTTCAAGGGGTGTACTTTAATAAGCTATTTCTATCAAATCTACCGGACACCTCGCTTCGAGGGGTGTACTTTAATAAGCTATTTCTATCAAATCTACCGGACATCTCGCTTCAAAGGGTGTACTTTAATAAGCTATTTCGTAGCAATTGCATGGAGCACAAAATGTGTTATAGGTCAAAAGGTCAGACGTACCTAACAGTAACCGTTAGTACGGCCGCATGCTATGCACACGGTGTGCAGTAGAGGTCATGGGCCGTATTCACGAAGATTGCGTACGACAATATGTTGGCGTAAGTCTAATTACGCAACAAAATTTTCCTTACGTCGTATTCTCAAAAGCATTTTGTTCCTAATTTTGTTCGTAAATTTACGCAAACCTAACGGCAGGCGTAACGTTGAATTTGTTGTTAAATTTTATTGAATAAAAAACACTTACCGGTCGGTCTCAAGAAAGATGGAGCATTTCAATATATGCAAAATCATGTTGTAACCCCATTATAAGGCGTTGATAAGAAATTGTAGCTATCCATGACTGAATTTGTTGTCCAATAGTCAACAATTTATCGAACCCATTTCTTTCGGTTCAAGGGCAACACTATCAAAAATAATTATAGGCACAGGTTCAATGTACATACAGTGCATGTCACGTGCATGCAGTGTTATGAAACATTACTTTTCCTTTCAATGTTGTCAACTGAAAATCAATTGTGCGTGACAGGTGCTATTCCTAAAGAATTATCATAACAAAAGAATTGCCTATAAATGTTGTTTGAAGCCTTTCTAAAGAAAACACCAAACAAGTAGGCTTAAACTAGATAAACAAACTGTCACTTCTTTAACTTTTCTTTGGTAGGCATACACAGTGTAAGTTATGAAATTCGTACACTGGTTTTGTGAATAGCACTTTGCGTAGGAACTTTGTAGGATTTTGGGCGTAAAAACTTTCCTACGCAACTCTTTGTGAATACAAAGAGTTGATTTGTTTTTTATTTTTTGCAACTCACAAAAATAAATAATGCCAATAAATTTTCCGATATCTCAGTTTAAAAATAGTAACTTCTAACAAGAAAGATGCAAAGTGCATGGTGATTTCTTGTCTTAAACAGACCTTCATTTATAAGGAGCGCCGCCGCGATCGCGCTTCAAGGCGCAATTGATTACTCTCCTAAAAAAAATTATGTTACTATGTTAATATTGGTCGCGAATCGCAATGTGATATTAATGATATATAGTCTGTTACATTTAGCCCTATTGTGCTAGAAATATAGACCAGAAAAAAAATGTATGAAATGTTCAGGAGAGCGAAAAGCTCCAGGAGCTGAAAAAACAGCTCTTCTGAGATTCTCATATGTGAAGCTGAAAAAACAGCTCTTCCGAGATTCTCATACGTGAAGGTGTGCACCCACATGATGATCTATACACACATCAATTTTCAAGAATTTCAGCGGTTCCTTGGCCTGCAGCTGGTATTTCAGTGGGAACTTAATCCCTTAATATTATCAGTATATCTAGTCCACAGTATGATGCAAGAGAGAGATAATTGCTTAACGGCACATCAACAGCGAGGTGATATTAGTGCCAGATAGGTTTATTATATTCTATTCAGGGTAATCGATACAAACAAATAAAAGGAATGACCATCCAGGACAACTCCCTACTCTTTGCAAAAAGATGGCCAGACTAGAATACTGAGACAGGTAGTCGATCCTGCCCCGGGATCGCCATTTGACATCCTCATCCGATGGACGCCCCTCACCAGGTTTAGCCTATAAACAGACATACTGTAGTTACCGAGGTGTGGTCACTGCCATACAGACAGTATGATAAGGGTTGATGAACCAATTTACTGGCAAACTCAATGTACGGTAAAACCTACTGCATGTAACTTGAACCAGGGATGTGCTGCTTGAACCAAATCAAATACACTAGATGTGCTCTGCTGTACATAATAAAGGCACAGTGCTCTAGACTTGTGAAGGGAGCACAGTGTCTAAGTGGTTATGGAGTCGGACTTGAGTGCCAGAGGCCCCGGGTTCGATTCCTGGCCGAGCGCTGTGTTGTGTTATTGGGCAAAAAATACTTTATACCTTGCCTCAGCTTCACTCAAGATTGGAAAATGAGTACCAGCTTTGCTGGGGAGTTACCTGCGATGGACCAGTGTCCCGTTCAGGGGGAGTCATTGGCTCTCATCCGCTTGCGCTACAGAAACCGGAGTTAAGCGCCGGCACCTGGTGGGCCGTCGGAGCCCGGGAAGGATTTAACTTTAATGTTTAGAAACTACCCCTCAGGGGGTCCAGAGCTCCTTGACGGCCGCTGGCGCCACCCTCGGATGGATTGCTACAACTTGTCTTCCACAATAACTCAACTCTTATCAGTATGATAGTCTCTGCACCCCGGGCAACTACTATGTCGGTTTGTAGGTTAAACCTGATGTGTCCATCGGATGAGGACGTAAAGGCGGTCAATCTAGTCTAGCCATCTTTGTTGTAACGAGCAGGGAGTTATTCCGGATAGTCATTCCTTTCATTTGTTTGTAACCCAAAAACCCTGAATGTGACTTGAATATAATTAAATTATCTGGCACCACTTTAGCCTTGATGCTGATGTGCCTCTCTGTTTTATATCTCCTTGCGCGGTATACATGTTTGGCTAACATATACCCTTATTTCAGAAATTTGTTCAGAGATGAAATGAAATTATAATCTATATAATTACGACTGGCTCGAGAGAAAGAAATACATTGGTGGAAGACAAGTAAATTATTCCATTGCACTCGGTGTGGTAGGTTTTAATAATACCACACACATGTATTATACATTTGTAACACACTACGGCGAAACGGGTATTTTGTCTGCATTTATTTTGAGATAAATGCATATTAAATTAAATTTATGTCATTGTGGTCAAAATATTATTTTTCATATTTAACCATTTTCAATCTTACTTCCCAATGCGTTGATGAATCAGTTTTTTAAAAAAGATGGCCGAAATTGGGTTAAATTGTATTTTGTAGAAAATCAGAGAATATGAGGGCGCTGTTCAAAATATCACATTAATGTGCATAAATCTGCTATGTATATATATATATATATATATACACATTGTATTTATATATATATATATATATATGTATCTATATAGGCCTACACATACTTTAAAACCATGTATATTACCAGTTCTTTGTCCTATTCTTATTTCACAGAATACATTCGTTATCCCAGTAATCAACAATCTCCTGAAATGGTCATTGGGGGCGCTGCAGCCGCACCTGATGACAATCGGCCTTTGTTAGAGAGAATCAGTAAAGAGCTCGCAATGCAGATCAGCGATGTGTTAGTATATGAAGAAAATATGGCCTTAGGTGATGTTCTTGGCAGAGGTAAAGGATTTAACAATTTATTTTAACATTAAATAAGAATTTCTGAAAAAGAACAAAGTGGAATTTTCTCCTTCTGCTTCTGTTGTATATTTGTTAAACCCCTTACGGGTATCACAACAAGGATTTGGCCTCATTATCTTTCACACCGAACTATTATCATGCAAATGGTGCCATATCTTACAATGCACAGTATATAGCAGTGTTCTAACCAAGATGTGACTCAAATTACTAACAAAAAATGTATGACTCCAGTAAAGTTTGGAAAATATACTCCATTGAAATAACACAGGGACCCCCGGGTCAATGGTTCGGACTCGAGTCACTAAAATTGTGGTCACTCGACTCGAGCCTCAGAATGAGTGACTCGTTACGACTCTGGTATATAGACACCATAACGAGGGCAGCAAAATATCATGCCATATTATTTTACGTAAATCCAAACGGCGTTGCTGTTTTGTGTAGATTGAATTTTCTACAACTATAGCATACTGTTTAGCCTCTATGTCCTCTGTTAGCTGTATCAGAGTAATTTATATTTGGTCTAGTGGCACAGTGTACATCATTATGTTTCAATCAGCGTGATAAGAGTTAATCACGCTGTCACCGAGTTCTCAGTTGACTCGAGTCGACCCACCAACATATGTGACTCGAGTCTGACTCGAGTCGAGTCATTGACTCGAGTCATTACAACAGTGTATATAGATCTTAACAATAACACTGACAATTTATGTAGCTCCATTCCTCCATAGGTCACTGCTGACAATCTCTTCACAATTAGTACTGCCACAACAATGGTCCTCCATGAGAAATGCATTAATCAGAATTAAGTGAGTAAATGTTAGTTTTGAAGAGCTTTTGGCACAGATTAATGCATCACATTTTCTGATGCTCTCTGGCAATTGACACCAAAGAGCTCCCCGCTGCAAATGTAATACATATTTGATTCCCGTCTGTTAACGTGAAACCGATAGTGGCTGTGTATTAAAAGGATGTAAGTCAAATGTAACATTACTAATAATTACTAATAATTTCGGGGACAAAACCGGATCAAAGCTGGACCGATGATGATGATGATGATGCCATACTCAATGTATATATATCTGTATCGTAGTTTACGTATAAGTGGTAATAGTAACTTGCCTAAAGGGGAATTAATTTTACGACGCTAATCGACCACCAAAGTGGGATCAATCTACATGGCAATCAATATGACAACCTCACGTTGATCAGTCACCTCAATAATAAATATAAAATGCAATTTGGACGTCATGAATTTTGAATTTTTTTCCCCTTTGGAAAACCTAAGCTCCCGAATATAAAATACTAGTATTAGATGTGCCCTGTAGCTTGAACCGTGGATCTCCAGAATACTGGGCAGTATTGTTTATAAGACGACCACTACAGATAACTGCTCCGCCACAGCTCCTCTGCATTGAAATAATGAGATTTTAGGCATGTTTCCAATTCAAAACGGTATTATGAACCAATGCTGTACATTGGATGCAGAATTGATAATATAGACCTAGATAGCCAGCAACAATATCGCATGTGGTATTTAGACATTAGATTGCAGACAACCTATAATAACACCAAACCGGTAGGTTTCTTGACATTTAGTAGCTATGAAATATACTGGATGTGATCTTTTCAACTAATATAAGGAATGACATCTCTTTGTGATAATTGTATGTATTGTTATAACTCATGTGATGCAGCACAGCATCTATGCTACTGTTCACATGGTCATATACTGCAAAGGAATTTAGAGGAGACCATTGGCCAATTTTTTACTAAGTTTAAGAACTGAACATATTGTTGTCTTAACATTACCAAAAGTTATGTGAAATTACAGACATTCCAATATACTTTTATCTCAAACTTGATACTGCTTACATAATACCTGAACTGCCACGTATAGTTCTAAAGATAAAATGCAACTATGCTGAGTTCCTTAACAATTACACCTTAATATTATCATATTCAGCGATAAATTGAAGGAGTTATCGATGTGTATCCTGATTAGTATTATATAAATTTGTGATCTACATTAAAAAGTGATATTATAATGTTGAATCGTGTAGCACTATATATATTTATAGTACCAGCAGAAGTCATATTGGATGTATCTGAAACAAAAATCATAACTAAGAAGAAATATTTTTATGATATTTTTTCACGTTGTTGCTTTTTATAAATTTGTTGTAATTGTACAACTGTTCTAATACCGTTTTCTAATTACCGTTTTCAGGTCACTTTGGTTGTGTTTACGAAGGACGGTTTTACCAGGACGGTACTGAGATGCATGTTGCTGTAAAGTCACTGCTCTGCTCTTCTACTACTGACATCTCCTCGTTCCTGAAGGAAGGGATAATGATGAAAGACTTTGATCATCCTAATGTCTTGGCCCTAATTGGTGTATGTATCACCAGTGATAATCAACCCCTGGTAGTCCTACCCTTCATGGCCAACGGAGATCTACTCATGTATGTCAGAGATTCAAAGAATGTAAGTTAATGTGTTGTGCATTACATATTAAAACAGTTTAATGTCTTAGCACTGATTGGTGTATGTATCACCAGTAGTAATCAATACCTGGTAGTCCTACCCTTCATTGCAAACGGAGATCTACACACGTACTCCATACAACAGCACGTAGCGCATAGGTATAGATTCTGGTTTCCTTCATTGTGGAAGGGGGTGAGGGACAACGGTTGACCACTGGGTAACCCTTGTCCCTCACCCCCTTTTTTGTTTCTCTCTTTTTCTCTCTGTTTGTTGGTGGGTGGGGGTTGCGTGGTCGGTGGGGGCTGATTGCATGGCGGGGCGCACGCTTTCAGAAATCCATACAACAGTGTATAGCGCATAGGTATAGATTCTGGTTTCCTTCATTGTGAAAGGGGGTGATGGACAATGGTTGACCAAGAGATTCAAAGAATGTAAGTTAATGTGTTATATGCATTACGTATTAAGAACAGTTTAATGTCTTAGCCCTAATTGATGTATGTATCACCAGTGATAATCAACCCTTGGTTGTCCTACCCGTCATGGCCAACGGAGATCTACTATGTCAGGGATTAAAAATGTCAGTTACTGTCTGTTATGTAATATAATAAATAGTTGAATAGAGGAATTAATGTGAGTTACTGTATTATGCAGTGTAAGAAACAGTTTAATATCTTGGCCCTGAGCAGTGTCCATATAGCGAGTGATAATCAACCCCTGGTAGTCCTACCCTTCATGGCCAACGGAGATCTACTCATGTATGTCAGAGATTCAAAGAATGTAAGTTAATGTGTTGTGTATTATGTATTAAAACAGTTTAATATCTTAGCCCTGATTGGTGTATGTATCACCAGTGATAATCAACCCCTGGTAGTTCTATCCTTCATGGCCAAAGGATATGTACTTAAGCATGTCAGATATTAAAATAATATGAGTTACTATACTATGTAGTATACAAAAATGTTGATTACAGGAATTAATATGAGTTACTGTAAATGCAGTAGAAGAAATAGTATTTGCATATGTGAGAGATTCAAAGAAAGTGTGTAGCTATACTATGCAGTATAAGAAACAGTTTAATAGAGGAGTTAGTGCGAGTTACCATAGTTACGAGAGGTGTAGTGGATCAATGGTTAGAACTGTGGTCTAGTGATCCAATGATTGATGGTTTGAAGACTGACACAACAAATTCACCCTGTGTCTTTAAGCCAGACATTTTATCTAGATTTTTTCTCTCTACCCAGGTGTTAATTGTGAGGTGACTTGCATTAATTAGTGTTGCTCAACGGTTGCATGTTATATGGTGTCATTGGTGGGAGTTACCAATGACCATGGTAATAATAAGCACTTCAAAGCTAAAGATGTATTAAAGATGTATATTTGTTGTATTAATATTATGTAATGTCATATCGATTTCACTCTCAGTGATATAGCGTGGGATTTATAATTACAAGCTTATAGTTTACATACCACATGGGTGATATATCATATAGTCTACTATAATGTAATTGGGTCTTCCCATCTTTTCACAAAGAGTAGGGAATTATCCCGGATGGTCATTCCTTTAATTTGTTTGTATCGTTAACACTGTGGCTTGAATATAATTAACCTATCTTGCACTAATATAACCTCGCTGTTGGTGTGCTGTTAAGTAATTATCTCTCTCTCTCTCTCCATATCTACGAAGACATTGTAATAATCCCTTTCATATTCGAAACATATTATTTTAATCTGCTCAGTTGATAGAGCGTTGGACTTATGATCGTAAGGTCGGGAGTTTGAATCCGGAGTGATGATGTTTGCATTCCAGTGGCTCTAACTGGTATATCAATGGCTTTGGGTGGCTCATATAACCACTGTGTTGAAAAGGGCCAGGAAACCTATTCATTCATTACTTCTGACAGTAACTAACTATGAGGCAGTTGTTTCATTTCTGTTAACTAGATCGATGAAGGTATATGGCTTCCTTGGCCACTCTGAAGTTTGTTCACCGTGACCTTGTTGCCAGAAACTGTATTGATTCCACCAATAAAACATCACACTGTCTAATAGAGACAGTTTTAGAAGATGTTGTATAATGCAAATTTGCAATCTAGCTCTGAGTCCTTGTATTTGATTATTAGTCAGTCAACCAGTCATTTTATTGTCTTTCACTTGGATATAATTAACCTATCTGACACTAATATAGCATCGCTGTTGATGTGCCTTTAAGCAATTATCTATCTCTCCTAAACCGTCTATAAAGTCCTCCACTGACTGTTTTAATCTTATACCCACAGGAACTGACTATAAGGCAGCTGCTTCATTTCTGCAAGCAGATAGCTGAAGGTATGGCCTACCTGGCCGAACTGAAGTTTGTGCACCGCGACCTGGCTGCCAGGAACTGTATGCTGGATGAACACTGCGTGGCTAAGGTGGCTGACTTTGGTCTGTCCAGGGATATTAATGAGAAGGATTACTACAGTGCAAAGGACATGACAGTGAAGCTGCCAGTAAGATGGATGGCTCTGGAGTGTCTAGAGAGGAGTATCTATAACACAAAGACAGATGTGGTAAGTTAGGGCTTATAGTAGATTGTCATAGCCATTCTAATAGAATAGTGAGTTGTCAAATGTAATTATGTCAGGCTTATTGGAATAAACTTGTGGACTTTATACAGAAGCTAGTTTCCTAGTGATGTGGCCAAGCGGTTAAGGTTAGTGGCTTTGGAAGCGATGAAGCTCAGCAATTGGGAGATCTGGAGTTCGAATCCCA
>JAODAI010175967.1:0-10777 GCA_027575025.1 Scotoplanes globosa | reverse complement strand
AACGTCTTGTCACTCCCCTTGCGGGGCTTAGCTTAGATGGTGCCTTATTAACGCAAGGGATTTTCCGAAGCAATGTATCCCTTCGTGATTGGATGCCCTTGTTAACGTCAACCCATGACCCACTGTACATGGACCAAGGTGGCTATAGAGCAATCGATGTGAAGTACCTTGCTGACGGATACACGCTAAGACAGCCAACAGCAGCACTGGGATTCGAACCCACGATCTCACAATCATGAACCGCTGCCCTTACCAATGGGCTATCTCGACTTATCTGTATATACAGACCACATGTATATACAGATCGTAGGTTTATACAAATTACAGAATCAAAACATGTTACAGTAATGAATAAAAAGACGACCATGATATTTTCAGAAGAATGCGAATCGCTCAAGGTAGGCCTATATATGAAGGGTTTCGCGGCAAAACGCGTTATATGCATTTTTGCTGTTTTGAATAAAATCCGCTTTCTTATCATAATTTTAATGTAATTTCTTATTAAAAATCATACTAAATATGTTGTAATTTTTTATAATTTTACAAAAATTCAACATTTTTTGTGACACTAAATTTGCTTGATTGCATATTTTGTCTATGTGGGAGGAACCATTTTAGTTTATCATTGAAAAACAAACCTAAGTAAGGATTTGGGGTAACTTGTTTAAGGATACTATTATTTAGGGGGTAATCATAATTAATAGGATTGAGATTCCTGTGGGTACGGGATTCCCATGGGTAGGCCTACGGAGGATATAGCACTTAGATGTATTGAAGCGCATGTCCCATGTTTTAGCCCCCGTTTCAAGGGATGTTAGATTAGAGTTTCAGTTGTTCAATATGATGTGATTCAGGATTTAAAACAGTCAGGACATTTTATATAACTTTTGTTTAATTAAAGTATTAAGTTACTACTTAGTTTCAAACTGTAATTTGCATCATAGTTATTTGAAATGGACCAATGGGTTATACGTACAACCAGTCAGTATCACGTGCTGTGCTGTTATAATTATGTCATCAAGGGCGACCGAGCTGGTGGCATCATTGGCTACTCGGTGAACGGCAGTGAAGTAAACCTGTTCCAAATAACAGTTTATATCAAGTTAATGAAAGTAATATTAATAGTATTATATATATTATATAGGCTAAGCTAAGCAAAACATGACCAACAAGGGCATCTCTCTCTACCTCGTGAATCCCTAAAAAGGGATGAGAAAGAAAATACTAACTGACAGCCGCATCATTGGCCAAAGCCACCCATACACCTCCCTCTATATGTAGCCATGACCCTCCAATCACCATCACCTCTAGCCCTCTTAAAATCCCTCTCAACACAGTCCTTCCATCTCAGACGAGGACTCCCCCTACCTCTTCTGCCAACCTCCACATGCGACATCGCCATTTCGGGAGTCCGCGCCCTTCATCCATACGTACAACATGTCCAGTCTACCTCGTGCCCCACATTATCACCCTCTCTATGGGACTCCTATCATCCCAATTTCCTCCCGAATATCCTCCAATTAACCTCCTCCTACCCAGCCGCTTAAACCCGAAATATTTCTTATCCAATTACTTTCGCATATTTGGAGTCGCTGTTGTTGAGCCCCCGACAGGGTCACTGTCTCAAGCCCGTAACGCAAATGCATGTAGGGATAGCACATGTACCCCAAACCTTCCCTTTTAATTTCTTAGAAATGTGTCTATCTGACATAACCCCCTACACATTTCTCCAAGCCAGATCCCCTGACTGGATCATGTCGTTGTATTTCTGTCGATTGGCTATGCGGGGGATTTTTACTATTAATTTGACCCTAACCCCGGTTAATCAAAGCTATTGATAAACTTGAGAAATGTCTTGGACGCTATTTTATAAGTAATAATAATAATAATACTTAATAGTGTACATTTATATAACGCATCAGTCTCCTGCATAAGACCAGGAGGCCAAAGCGCAACGTCACCAACAATCATGAACAGAACAAAACATGGCTCATGTAAACACATAATATATCAACCAAAGTGATAAAATAATTTACAATCATGAACAAAACAATGCATGTCCCATGTAAACACACTATATCAACCAAAGTGAAGTTTGAAAATATGAGTTTTTAGAGACCTTTTGAAATGAATCAAGGTATCACATAACCTGATACTCTCAGGTAAATTATTACAAAGTGTTGCAGCAGCAAAAAATAAAACATTTACACCTATAAATACTTGGTGCTAGAGCGTGGCTGCATCAATATATCACTATTTATCATAGGCTACAAGATGGTACAGATGGATCAGTTCACAAATATATCGAGGCTGGTCTAATACCAGCCCACAAAATGTAATTACAATAATTTCTAAGACAATTCGAGACGTAATATATAGAAGCCAATGCAAATAAAAAAGTATTGGTGTTATTATGGGATTTCGTCGAGGACTTTTTTTACAATTCGTGCTGCAATATTTTTATTTTTGGGATTGTCTATACTATGAATACTCATTATAGATACTTGCAATCGGACATATCACCGTACGGTGATTCCACATTATTGATACGTTAACACTGGAAGTTATAAATTGTCCCATTCATGATTTACTCCAAACATCGGCACTATTGGTACGGCAGCCCGTTATATACTGAACCGTCACACAAAAACGTACACAGCTGCATGTCGTAGTTCCTTTAATCCACATCCGTTTATCTTATGAGTATCTTAATATTGTGATCATTTAAATCTAGGTATTCCGATGTTGGTCCAGTATAACTTGGAAATTTAAATTGGAGTTGTGTTGCAGTAGCCTACGCTTTGTATGTATGGCAGTTCGTATATCCGGCTACCGTGCGCGGTGCGGATTGTATCGACAGGGCTAGAGTGTTTGGGCAATAATGTTGTTGGTTGTGTTTAACGGCTCATTTCTAACCTTCCGGTTTAATAGCGCCGTCCTCCGATTTTTTTCCTAGTCGAGGATCACTGGATTGTTGACCATGCTCCATGGGCAAGTATTATAATGGGCAAGTATTATATTTTCTTGATTTTGGTAACAAAGTGATCGATTGATTAGGTTTCCTGGCCCCTTTCAACGCAGAGGTTACATGAGCCACGCAAAGCAGTTGATACACCGTAATGGGCTCCTTTTTAATATTTTGACGCTATTATCTCAACATGGCCAAAGGGCCGACGTAATGGTCAATTTGGTTGCCATGGTGTGTCCACATGCCCACCTCGTCCCCAACGATACCCCCACTGGCGACGCCTTGAGTGGAGGAGGGTAATCCTTCATGTGACAATTACTTTTCAGTTATAGTATTCTCATTGTTTTACTCCCATTTAATTTATTTCACCTTCCCCATCGTCCCCCCACAAATGTTTGGGGGCACTTTATGCACTGAACTCCCATTGGTTACTTCATTGGTGTATATCCAAATTTGGTCTACACCAATATGTTGCCTTTTGAAAATGAAAAGTAACTGGTAGTCATTTATTAATTAGTCTTAGAGAAGCAAACTTACAGAGACACGTATGACTTAGGTATGTTCACCTGTTACATCATCAATTCAAGCAATGGTTGTATCAATCTCATACCATGCACTATTTGACTTATTACACTATCCCACACAAATAATGGTTTGTTAAATTTGTAATTCATAAATACGATGGCAATGTTGATAAGATAATGGGACACTGCCAATTTGTACATCATACTGCCATTGTATATATTTACTTACATATCTTCACAATCACCATTTGCTCAGAGAGTGATATTTTCAGCCAATATGTTTAAAGGTAAATATTTGTAAAAAGTATTTTTTAACAATAATTTGAGGGATATGTTTGTTTAATAACATACTAGAAAAACAACCATGCTTCATGTGTGGAGATGGTGTCATTATAATATATAAAATAGTCACTCTCTTATACAACTTGTGAAACAATATGTAATTTTACGTGTAGCCTTTGGAACTCAGCAAAGAATATACTGATATTATCGTTCGTCTTCCGGTAAATTAATTATGGACAATATGGATTTATAGGATATTCCTCATTGATACCGACATATCAAGAAGACGAATCAATTACAACTTTATCTTGTCTACTTTATATTACTTTTAGATGTATTCATGCATACTTGTTAATATTATCATTTATTCATGCAGGTAGCTGCTATTGGTGGCGATTTTGAAGATAACCCGACATATTTCACCGTTGAAGATAAACAAGACAACGATGATTACATTTAGAATATATTATGACCTATATAACTATGTATGTGTTAGTATTATGTATTGAATAATACAAGTATTAATAATACTGATACCATGTATGTATGTGTTAGTATTATTGTATAAGTCGTATTGATTCCATATACTATTAGCACCGTTCATACTGGTGAATGTATCATAATGGTAATACACCGTTATCGAAATGAACGTACCAATTATGAACGTTGCAATTATGGTAAACTTCGATACATACTGATGGTTGTACACTCTGATTTACTGTACGTCTGACACACATTTGCGCTACCTTCATTATGAGTTATCTTCCTTCATAATAGTTGTTTCTGTATTGCTGGAAATATGTTTCCATGTCATTCATGTTGACCTTTTGACGTCGATAGCTGTCATTGTGGTTCATCATTTTGATACTAATAATTCGAGGATGCTAAATGCTGTAAATACTGTTAAAGCTAATAATATAGATAACACAGTAATCTACACTGTAATAAATTGCCTGTAAAATTTACAGTAAATTACTGGCAGCAGAGTTGCCAGTAATTTACTGTAAAATGTACAGTAACAGTTTGGATACTGTAAATATAATTTACTGTAAAATAATTAGCAAAATAACCTTTACTATAATTATATTCCGGAGAAGTTACATTGGCAAAGTGGGGCAGTAGACGTACCGTACTTAAATTAGCACACAATAACGATTACATATACTAGTAACTTATATAATGTGTGTTTTATACAGTAAATTTAATGTTTTACAAAGAGACATACAAAGTTGTATGAATTTTCGGAAAACTTGTTGCATGTATTATGATTATCACACTATTAATATAACTTAAGACGAATACTACTCTTTTACTAAAATATAGGCCACGCCCTACTTATGTTAGGCCACGCCGTACTAAAATTACATTAAATTACTGTAATATAATGTAATAGTCATATATACCTGTAAAATACTGTAACATGTCATCATACACAGTAAATTATTGTAATGTACATGTACAGTAGAATACTGTAGCAAATTACGGTAAATTAATGTAAATTTTACAGGGATTTCTAACAGTGTACATACTGCTTCAAACCGCTATAAAAGTGTACGTGACGTAGAACGTGGATAACCATACGTTTAAATACAGCCTTGTTTGGCTTGTAAATATATCATCTCGAAAAGTTAACCTTCGACAAATTCAAACATGGTATGTAAGTTACCTATAGACTTGTGCCAATTTTGTTGGATTTCAAAGATTTGGGATATAATTGATCTTCCTTGTATACAAGACAATATATTCAGAGCTTGACCTCAAAGTATAAACACTTTAAAGACGACAACGTCACGTGTATGAAGAAATTGTGTTACTAGTTATAATATTGTGGTTTATAATATTGTGAAAATCGATAGCACTTAATTATAATCACCAGATAACTTGTATAACTTCACAATCATCATATACTTAGAAAGTGACATTTTTTAACCAATACGGTAAAGGAAAAGACACATTTCCACAATTGAGGGATACATGTCTTAAAATACTAGCAAAATAACCCGTACCTTCCTGTATATATGATGTTTCAGTTCGAAATATTATAGATGTAAGATATCTTCATACAGGATATACATATTCCAAATATATTTGTAATTATAATGGTGTATATATTTAAATAAATGACCGAAAAATAGTAATTATACATGTACATTTACTTATGACGTAATGCGCCCTCATATTATCGTTAACCTGAATATATAATTAAGATATCTCACTGAAGAATCGATAATAATTAAGTTATATATATATATCATTAATATTTCGAAATAATTTCCGAAATCGAGGAAGTTGTATAATTCATTTCTGCAGTTACAATATTGATAATAACTATGTTGGCAGCTGCATTTTATATAATATTTTTTATAAATCAAAAGTTATGAATAATATACTTACATAAATAAATAAAATTATAATTTATATCCAGTTCTGTGAAACTAAAACAATACAGGTACGGTTTTAATGGGTTCTTAATAAATAATATATTTAACCTTTGGCACGTAATGCTATTATTATGTCAACAGTGATATTTCCTGTTCTTCTGTAATTCGTAATCTTAATAATGGTTTTATTTAATATGGTGTTTGTACCATGGATGATGCCAGTTAACGAATGAGATATATGAACATACTTGCATTAATCCCATATCAACATTTTACCACTACGCGAGACACGTACCTGGGAATATATAGACTTTTTGTTATTTGGAAACATTGCCCACGTATTGGGGAATATATCGGCTAAATCTTGATGTGCACCCTCCTCATCGGGAAGATCTAGGCCACCGTCGGGAAATAGTATTCAATTTATCTGAGTATTTTTTAATGCCATATATGTATTTATACACGGTTATTTTTCATTAATAATTAGTTAGGGGGTGAAGTGGATGAAATCCTAATATTTTAAACGTTTTATAAAAGTGAGATTATTGCATTTCTGAATAGATCTATGTCATTACTATTCGATTGAGAATCCTAAAAACAAAATTAAACCCATTCTTCAATTAAACTCTTAGACGAGCATGTCCAAACCGGAAGTGCATCATTTTTAACCGGAAGTTGACTTTTAGACCAACGAAATATCCTTAGAAAACAATGCAAATTACTAATTAGCTACCTAAATATAATACACATAGCAATATCTTTATTTCTTAATTAAACAGCAAAAATAAGTGAAAATAGATGCAAAAACAGGAAAATTAAGGAAACAAAATACCAATAAGTATTGATAAATCAAGATTAGGGATAGGCGTCATATCATGTATTTTATCGTATACATAAATAATTGTGATACTGCAATATACTGTATTGTAAATCGTGTACATAAATAACCTTGTAGGGGTTTATAATCGACATAATAAAATAAAATATTATGTTTGACCTAGTCAAAAGTTGACCTAAGCTGTAGTGTATTACTAATGTATTACTTTTTGTCTACGTTAAGGTAGATGGGTGTACCTGAATCATAAGTCAGGATGATTGAGTGCCTTTATGAAGGCACAAGGGCTTGATTATTGGTTGGTTCAGGGATGTCACAAGAGTTTGGGAGTAATATTGGGCTTAGGAAAATCAGTGCAAAGAATGTACTGAAAGGATGGTATAAGCTGATGATCTATAAATATTTATGGATAGTAGGCATGCGTTGCAGGAGGTACTGATTTAAGGAAAGGGCTAATTTGAGGGGCATGGGTTGCGTACGCCGTTTTATCAGTGTGCATGCAACAACATACGTTGGATATAAGCCTTACAGGGACAGGTATCTGGCGGATCGATTTATGCGGATGATCGGTCAAATGGAGGGGTGTATACAAGGTTCCAATCGGAGTCGCTGGCCTGGATAAATGTAGAGGGGTTTGTGTCAGATATACATATTTTTAAGAAATTAAAAGGGAAGGTTGACCGAAGGCAGACTGATGGTACTGTGTAATTTATCATCGCACATACAATTTAAACTTGCGGCTGAGATCATATAATATATCACGCCCTCACTATTGCAGTGTAAAATTGTGCTGCAAGTTTACTAAAGGACAAATACACTACTATTCAGTCAGTATATTCCAAATAAAATATCAAATAAAAAGGTACAATATGCAGCAAACAGTATTCACTATAATAATATTTGAAAGATATTGACGTTTAAACATTGATATTGGGCTGATGTTTTCGAGGAAATTGATTTGATGGAAGTAACTATATCGTATTATGTCGAGTTTATGGCAACACTCAAACACTCTGCGATATTGTTATAATCAATATACCCAAAAAACTGTATTGAAATTATGCAGCATTGCTGTTCTAGGCTGTGTAGGTTAGCTTGTATGAAGCATTTTCAGATTAAAGGTATGGAAAATGATTTGATAAGGACCAAACTGTCATAGTTAAATAGTACCAAATAAACGATGAAAATATATAACTCTTCGTCCTGTATAAGGTACAGCAATTTAAATATAATATAACACTTGAAATGTTACCCACATTCAGCCTAATAAATTGAAAGTATATTTTTCTCAATTATAGCGTCGTCCTGATACATGATAAACACTCTGACAAAATAAGATAATAATTTGAAGGGTACTTACAAATTATGAAGAAAACACTGCATTCGAAACTAGAATAATGAAAGTAAGCTTCAATAAACATTTCCGTACACATGCTTATTGTTTGAAAGAGAAAATGCTTCAAGTAAAGGTACAATCAACTTTCACTTAGTTAAACTTTGACATTTATGGACAATTATCTTCTAAAATAGTTTTAGTTTTGAAATTACAGAAGTGTACGATATGGAAGTTACAGTATATTGTGAGAACGGGTATATCACACTGAAAACGCATTTCTATTAAAAGATAATTTGTTTGATATATAAATCTACATTATACTACTTATATCCGAAATCACCAGTTGACTGTTATAAATGTCAGCCAATGTAATTCACCACCTCAGGCTATATCAACCCTTTGAATTAAATAATTTCATATTACTTGTATTGGAGTTGAAGTGTAGATTGACAATATATGCCACAAACTACCACCTACAGGCGATTTGTATAACAATCGCCTCATATTCGTCACATCATCCCCCGACCCTAATATCAGTAGATGTAGCGATCTACATGTGATCGAAAGGTACTGAGATTCAAATCACGATTAGTATATTCATTTGGCTCTAACTAGCATAACAATGACTTGGGCAGCACTGATATTGTAATGATCCAGGAACTTACATAATAATAAAATACATTGCTATTTTTCAATTTCCAATTTTTATTTCAACAACATCAGAAAATTACATGTACATAATAAGTGACAATAATTATGTAATATAAAGCAATATACACTAAACCAATGAATTTGAGGGGATACCAAAGAAGCTACATATAGCTTGTATATGGTCCCATGTAAAGCAATCAAGAATAACTTTGAAATTGTTGATAAACGAATAATAATAAGAAAAAGGGGGGAGGAGACAGACAAAATCAGGACAAAAAAAGGACAAAACAGGACAAAAACTAGTATATATATATATTAATTGACTGTGTATTTTGATAATACGTAGAGCTTTAATATATATTTGACATAATTTAGTCTCGCAATACTTTTAATATTTGTTTGAAGATAATTCCAAACTTGAGGGCCATTGTATCTAACAAAATATTGACTGCTGGTCAGACTACAAAAGGTAGAATACATGTTACCTCCACTAATAGGATAATTATGAGTTGGCTGATCAGGAAAAATAAATTAAAATGATCGGGAATATAACGGTTATAATACTAATACATAGACGTAGCACTTGGTAACAAAGCAATGTCAAATAGGTTAAGAGTGGCACAGGTTACAAAGAGGGGGAAGAAGGACAAGCATAAGAAGTATCATAAATTATCCTCAATGCACGGTTTTGTAAAATGTGAATCCGGTTAACATAAGTGGGATACGCCTATAACCTTATATTAGTGCACCATACAAAATAGCAAGGATACTAGTATTATACATATAAATCAAAGAACGTATGGGATGTAGTCTGTAATATTATACATAATTCATATTGACTTAGCGGCTTTTACACATACATAATCGATGTGGGGGTCCATACAAGTGTCTGATCAATTAAAATACCAATAAATGTAGTGTCATTAACAAAAGGAACAAAACAGTTTCCAATAGTGACACCTAAATTTAATAAGTTCATTTTCTTTTGATAGTGATGAAACATAATAAAAATGGTTTTCTTTTCATTAGAACCAGTTAAGAATATTAGGAAATTCTGCATTAATATCTCGGATCATAGTGTCTACCATTATATAATATATTGGTATCATCTGCATATAAGGTGAATGCAAACTTAGCTGAACACGTAGGTCATTAATATAAAGGAGAAACACGAGGGGACCAATAATAAAACCCTGTAGTACGCCGGTTGTAATAGTGTTCAAAGAAGATGTAACGGTGTTATAATAAACGTATTGAGTTCTGTCAGATAAATCATTTCTGAACCAATCTAGAGCAATGACTCGAATACCATAATAAGATAGTTTGCAAATAATAATATTGTGATCGAGTGTATCGAATGCTTTGGAAAGGTCTCAATGTTGAAGTTATTTTTAAAAATCGTCCCCCCTTAGATATCAGCCATATATTATCCGAATGATCTGAAATGTGGCATGTCTATATATAATGTTGTTGTGAACAACATGGCGCCCAAAACTAATCTTAATTATGTTATTTTTTGTTATTTATACACTAATTACAAAGGAAATATGCAATTTTCACATATTTTTTCAAAAATATCCCGAAATCACCCCAAATTTAACTTGAATATAATATAACTGCATTATAAACTAATATAAAGACATATGTAAGGCAATACCTCTATTAGCAATGCATTTGGATACAAGTATATGAAAAATAATGGTTTTATTATGACATTTTAGTAATTTCTCATGAATTTCAATGTGTTTTTTATGATTATCCGTATTTTCTATGTATTATATTGTGTTTATGTCTTATGTA
>JAODAI010175856.1:0-10778 GCA_027575025.1 Scotoplanes globosa | reverse complement strand
AAACATGTCCAAAGAAACGTAGTATTCGATGAGCTGCTATAGAGACCAATATGAGTGATTTGTTTGACGGTAAAATTCTTCGTTCGTTATCCAATTATTGTTTGTCCATCCGATTTTGAGAATATTGCGAAAAAGCCTCCTTTGCAATGTGTCGATTTTGTAGTCTAGAACTTTTGGTTGTTCCCCACAATTCACAATTATATAAGGAAATACTCTTGATAAGAGCATAAAAAATCGATGTTCAGTACGTTGACCTAAATTCGAGCTGTTAAAATGTTCGATATGCGTGTTGAATCAACTTTGCCGAAACCATTTATGTTCAATTAGGCATTAAAAACCCTAAAAACCTAACATGTTATAACACATGAGCATAATCTACTAACCCTGGTTTATACCATTTGCATACCATTTTATAACGCAGGAGCATGTGGAGTTGTTTAACGTCTTGTCACTCCCCTTGCGTGGCTTAGACGGTGCCTTACTTCCGCAAGGAGCACATAAAGGCTAATTAGAGGTCGGAAATTACGCATTTATTTGCTCCAGAGTCCGAAATTATAATCAGAATTGAAATTGCCAGAAATACCTTTCTGAAGATGAAAGATACTCTTACTTCAAGATCAATTCATATTGAAATCAGAAAAAGACTTGCAATATGTTATGTCCTATCTACATTTCTATATGCAAGTGAAACATGGACATTTAATAAAGATACCTGGTCACGGATTGAAGCATTTGAAATGTGGATGTTTAGAAAGATGCCCCGCATACCATACATAGCTCATATGACAAATAAGAAAGTACTGGATTTAGTCAATTCAAAGAGGTCACTGAAAGGAGACATTATGAAAAGGAAAACTCGATATTTTGGACATCTGATCCGAAGAGACTCAATACAAAGGAGACTGATTTCTGGAAAGATTAAGAAAGGACGGCGGATACCAAGGAGGACATGGATCGCTGATATAAAAAATGGATAAACAGATCTCTCGTGTATACAGCGTGAGGGAGACAAAAAATATAAACTACTGGCACTGTCTGGCATCAAATCTGCAGGTGGCAGAAGCTACTCGTCGGTAATCGGTTACATATGGTCCTGTTTCATAATAATTTATTTGTCATTGGTGGCTGAAAGCGCCATTAAAACTAGATTTGAGACTTACTGAAATCAAGTTAAATCTGTGCTTAACCCAAATTCCAGGTCACCGTTGCCAAATGATAATAAACTGGAAATAAATGTATGTGAAACCAGGAAACTAGAAACACCTTGTCTAGAGATTATGCGGATTTTATTGAAAATAAGCAAGTTGAAATTGGGCTAATCTTAGTGTTAGTGATCATGTAAATATTGTAGACAATATAAATTATATGCAAGTTTTCAAATAAGCCGTTATCTGTAAAACTAACTTCTTTTTGACCATTGACACTGATTAAACCATTGACAACATAATACGTATCTAACAGTGACGTATCATTGATCAATATCCAATAGTCAAGTGATCCAAGATCCAATTATTGCTAGTTTGAAGACTGATGACGGATCCATTCCACTTGATATCTGCGTATGCCAATGGTTCACTCTACGTTAATTAAGTAAATAACTAGTTGAATATATGTAGTATACGCTATATAAAGCTGTTGCCATTGATCACTATACATCGGTGAATATTTGATAAGTTAATCAATAGGGGAATTTATCTCTTATCACGCTGACTCAAATATAGGTACACAATGTCATTGGACCAAATATATATTTAAGACAACGCCTCTTAACCTCGCCGCATTTGTGACACGGGCTCATTTTTGGTAAGAGCGACATAATTTATTTTCTAAAGATGATATGTTCAAAACCACACACCCTGACTAACAAAAATAAAATTTTCCTGAAAGCAAATTCTACAAGGAGTCCAAAAATACCCTCAGAAACAATGGTATATGGATTTCAATGAGGAAACACTTGAATAAATGTTGCATGTTGCTTACAACTGATATTTATTTGGGTCATTTTCTGGTAGATCAAATAATAATCAAACAAATAATGGAGAAAAATGGTACACCACCACCCTTTTGACGTTGAGTTCAAAACGCGAGGCCATTATCGATTTCATGCAAATTATTGTGAATTTACATTATTCAGTTGTATCTAAATAAAGCGGGAACATACAATGAGGTTAATTAATTTCAGTATGCGCACGCAACATCAATAGCGAGCGGCATGGAACGTCGTGTGGATTTCCGCAAAATAGTTATAATTCGGCGACACAAATGACAAGATATCTCGGAGTCGAAGCACTTTGTAACCTTTGCACAGTACATAATATATATTTATAGGTCGTATTCATTTACATTTACTGATATGTTTAATTTCTTATCAAAACTATTTGCAGTGTGTATCGAATTATATCTGGAACCGAATTCATCTGCTACGCTCCACTGTCATCATACGGACAACACATCAAACTATACGATTGTGTGGTGGTTTGAAGGACATGTCATCATTGCCGGAGAATCAGCGATCGGTAATATGTGGAATATCAGGAACATGACTTTTAACGGGACATATTCTGAATTTACACTCGACTTTGTCAGTTCCACAAACAACGGCGAATATAGTTGCAGACTTGGAAGCACAATACTGAAAGAATACAAGATATATGTTCATCCAGGTAGGATAACAGGATAGTCTTATTGTATATGTGTTCATAACTTCACATAGAAAGGATACACGGTTGGAAAAGTTTCGTTTAATCAACAGTGATTATATGGACATTATATTTGCACGAGCATTTTTCAATAAATCTACTTCGATAAAAGTCGTTATGTTTTGAGGGAACAATCCACGCTTCCACATGAATGCTAAATTTAAAATTTAAAATCAAACGATTTGTAAAGTTTTTAAATAATTATACTTAATATTATAGAGCAGAACAAATATTTACAAAATGCTTCAAACTAGAGTCAAATCGGTCATTCCGTTATCAATATATGGATTTTGGAGATTTTCAATTTTAGAACGCCATTTTTTTAAAACGTCTTTACCAAAATTATTGTGACGTATGGTCCTTACAACGAAAGTACAGATATTTCCTAATAAATGACTTTTACGTACGTTTTCTCGAAAAGTTAAGGTCGGATATTGTTCAAACTTGGTGAAGGTTGACCCCAAAGAAAACAAAACTTGTGTAATTTGTGGTGGAGGTCAAAGGTCATTTGAGGTCAAACACTAAGCCTATGTTTTCAGTGTTTGACCTCAAATGACCTTTGACCTCCACCAAAAATAACACAAGTCTTGTATGCACTGGGGTTAACCTTCACACCAAGTTTGGACAATATCGGACTTTAACTTTTCGAGAAAACGTATTTAAAAGCCATTTATCAGGCTATATCTGTACTTTAATAATCTTAATAAATACGTGTTTTTTTTAAAGTGGCGTTTAGATACTTTTCTGCTTTATAATATAAATTAACATTATTTATAAACTTTCTGAATCCTTTAAATTGGTGAATCACCCTACGTGGACGTGTAATTTAAAACTGACAGGGAACATCGGTTGTCTCGTAATATTAAAGGAGCCTTCCATTCCGATGCCAACATTACTAATGCTTGTATAGTGTCACGGGATACAACCTACCATCCACACCTAGATACATGTACTACACAGATTAATAAAACATATGGTAACGTGAATGGTAATATGAAAATGACATATATATATATGTAAGAGAAACATAATCACACATCAAAAGGTCTACATATGAACACTGTTTCAGACGTAATCAAATTTGGGGATATACTATGAATGTAAATTGGCATTTGAGATGGATTACTTTGATAATTAAAATATATGTGAAATATAATAGCCAGTGGTTAATTGATATATTTTAAAATATGACATAATACGGCTCTAAGCATGGTATTGGCATACTATTTTACTTTAGAAACTCAATATTTGTTATAATCTACAATTAGCATTATATGGCATTTTTGTTGCGTAATTGTGTACAATATACTTTACTTTGTTATAATATACTACGGCACTAATATATATTTTAAACAATGATCTATCGATGCCACATGTGGAGGTTGGTAGAAGAGGTAGGGGGATACCTCATCTGAGATGGAAGGACTATGTTTAGAGGGATTTTAGGAGGGCTGGTCGGAGGTGGTGATGATTGGATATTAATGGATACGGATAGAGGGACGTGGGGGGCTTTGGCCAATGATGGGGCTGTCAGTTAGTATTTTATGCCTCACCCCTTGTTTAAGGATTTATGAGGTAGAGAGAGAGATCTTAATCACTAAATACCAGTGACATAGGGCGGGTTGGTGTCGCCCAGGGCAAGGCTATGGCGGTGCCCTCATGTGTTCACTGATCGGTTTATTTCACTGATCTGATATATGATGCACTATATATGTGTTATATAAATTACCAGACACTTAGATGCAATATGATGTACTTATATTAGGTATATATATGTTTCCATTCAGCGAATATTGGCGACCCATAGAGCGGCGCCCGATGCACGAGTCCCCTTTGCCCCTTCGATACGCCACTGCTAAATACCATGTAAAATATTTCCAATTAATGTGATTATCTGCTGTAAAGAAATATAATAATGCTAAGAAACTTTTAGTACTAAATTATATGAAATGAAAAACCTTTTTCGTTACTAAGGTCTAATCAGATAGGTCCTTATCAAACGTGTCATTGTCATAGTCATGTATGCAGTTACAATTCAATTAACAAACGACACACGTGTTGGTACTTTGCATATTGATACATTGTAGTTCAGGTCGAAGTTTATTAATCTTCTCTTTCACAATACTATAGAAATTGAACAATAATATGTTGTAGAAATATATGTGAACAGAGGTTTGGGGAAAATATAAGCTAGTACAAATCAGACCGCTTTATCAGAAATACATAGTATATAGGACTACTGCTTTTTACCTGCTCCAACATGCTAATTTATGTGAATTAACTACACTTTATGCTAACTATTACCCCTTTTAACATGTTTTAGACTATAAGTCTGCTGACATCGTTCTGTTGTTGTTTACCACTCTATTTCAGACCCAACTGAATTGAACCTGACATTCCATGGAACGCGATGTACACACGGCAAGAAGCAGAATATTCGTACCTACCAATTTGACGAATGTAACACGTATTCATTTCAGTGCGTCACCAATAACTTATATACAGGGGAACTATTTTACTGGAGAATAAACAATGTCGGTGTTGAAGAACCAACCAATGGGACACACGCCCATGTTAACGTTACGGTCGACGGTACAGGGAGGAACGTTTCTAAAGTCACAATGTTTACTGCCATGTTCGACTTTAATGTGACGTGTTTATATGGATACTTTAGTGAGACAGTTGATATTATGATCCGTAAGTGTATATGCAAACACTACACTCCCAAAAATGTGTTTAGCGACTAAACGTTTTTTGCCCCCCTTTCTAAACACGTTTAATTGATAAACAAAGTGTCAAATTCCTAAGCACCGTGTGTTTAATATCTAAACACTATGTGTCCAATCTCTAAATATGTTTAGCATGTAAACGTGTTTAGAAAGTGGGGGCAAAAAAGTGTTAATAAAAGTGTTTAATTCCTAAACACTGTTTTTAGAGTGTATTATTTAGTACCTACTCATTAATTGATGACTTATGCCCATGTGTCTGCAGTATAGTGACATAATACAAGTATATAAATCCTTCAGACCATTTACACATTTATATTTATTGAGCATAGTTCTACATTATTATTGATTATAGCCATTGTATGTAATATATGTTTCATTATTCATTTGTGTAATCATATGGATATTGTAATTGTGAGATGGGGCCCACATCATCACGATACTCTATGCTTTGAGTGGGCCTCTCAATAGTCTATTATTATATTAAGATGAGCCCACACCAATACGATACTATATGCTTTGAATGGGCCTCTCAATAGTCTGTTATTATATTAAGATGCGCCCACACCAACACGATATTCTATGCTTTGAGTCGGCCTCTCCATATATTCTGTTATTATATTAAGATGCGCCCACACCAACACGATATTCTATGCTTTGAGTCGGCCTCTCCATCGTCTGTTATTATATTGTAATTGAAAGATGGGGCCCACACCAATACGATACTCTATGCTTTTAGTTTGCCTATCAATAGTCAGCACCAACACGATATTCTATGCTTTGAGTGGGCCTCCCCCCAATAGTCTGTTATTATATTGTAATTGTGATATGGGGCCCACACCAATACGATAATCAATGCTTTGAGTGGGCCTCCTAATTGTCAACACCAACATGATAGTCTATGCTTTGAGTGGGCCTATCAATAGTGTGTTATTACAATAAGATGGGCTCACACCATCACGATACTATATGCTTTGAATGGGCATCTCAATAATATGTTATTATATTAAGGTGGGCCCATACCAGCACGATATTCAATGCTTATGGTGGGCCTCTCAATAGTCTGTTATTATATTGTAATTGTGACATGGGGCCCACACCAATACGATACTCTATGCTTTGAGTGGGCCTCTCAATAGTCTGTTATTATATTGTAATTGTGATATGGGGCCCACACCAATACGATAATCAATGCTTTGAGTGGGCCTCTCAATTGTCAACACCAACACGATAGTCTATGCTTTGAGTGGGCCTCTCAATAGTATGTTATTACAATAAGATGGGTTCACACCATCACGATACTATATGCTTTGAATGGGCCTCTCAATATTATGTTATTATATTAAGATGGACCCACACCAACACGATACTATATGCTTTGAGTGGCCTCTCCATCGTCTTTATTATAATGTAATATTCTATGCTTTGAGTGAGCCTCTCAATAGTCTGTTATTATATTATAATTGTAAGATCAGGCCCATACCAATACTATACTCTATGCTTTGAGTGGGACTCTCAATAGTCTGTTATTATATTTTTGGTCACCAGTCGGTATTTTGGATTCCATGTTTGTAACAAAATATATACTTCCTCCTTTTAAACTTCTTTGGGTTTGTGTAAGTGATGAATAATTGGGAACCATTTACCAATACTTGACAATAATTAGCAAAATCCAAATTCATCATGCAGGGAACAATAATTTACCTTGCAAAACAACTAAGCTGACACTTATTAGGATATTGCATGTAACAAATAACGGATATTTAGATTCATGCACTATTACAATATTCCATATATTACATGTTGAAATGCTGAATGTTATATTCGCCTCAAACGTTCAATCCTTCAGCTCATGATATATTATAATTATTTAACTAAAAACATTAATTATTTGTATACCATATCACCATGTGCTGGTATAACCATATATGGTTACATATGCATCATATTGTTCATTTGCATATTTATATTCCATTTTAACTAGAATGATCATTGCCTTATTATTATTTAGATCCAACACTCGATATGTGTCGAAGTTATAATTGTGATGATGGAGTGTACGGAACTGGTGATGTTCTGCTGATGAAGGATGCAGTAGAAAACGTAATAACGTGCTCTCTGATCGCTAAAGACGTTGTTGAATTTAGTTGGAATTTACCATCAATAGGTTGGCCCATATTCACGGAAATATATTCGATGGACGTATTGGCAGCACAGTTGAAGTACATGATATATTCGTCAGAACTGCGCTTCATTGGTGATTATAAACTTCACGACGCCAATCTAACATGTAATGCTCTTACTGGAAATTCTACCCTGGAATCATCCGTACTGTTGTACTTTGAAGGTAAGCAGCGTACTTCAATAACAGTATCATCACACATAACACGATAATATAACGTGGTTATAACGTAGATATAACGTGCAGCGTAGTCTAATAACGATACAGTCTATCGATGTGCTCTCTATATAGTATCCCTCACATAAATTTTAATTTAGACAAATAATTCAACCCAAAAACATTTCATACCCCAATATAATCTTGTAAGTTTGATATTAAAAGTATGGGAAATAGTAAGGTTTGCCACTGTGATATTACAAATGGTATACGCGGCCTATTTTGATAAACACAATTCGCAGGATCTACGTTATCAGACCATTATATGCCGCCATTTATTAACCTTTCAGAGCAAAGCTCTTAGACAAATTCCACATATCAACCAACTTTCTTTTCCCCTTCTCCTGACCGTAGGTTCAATTTGTCATCAGCAACATTGCAAAATGTACCACGGATACATAATAGTGACATTTGTTGACGGATTGTTGTCGAATTATATTCATAAGCCCATCCCACATTCGAGAAGCTTCGAGTGTTGGTGTAAATAATAAAGTGTACAAGTTTCACCTATTTCAACAGGCATATTATATACCAAGTAACATTACTATTGAACTTTACCTTATCGGGATTATTTGTTGGTATGGCCTAGTGGTTAAGGCGTCGGACTTGGGAGTGTGAGGTCCCGGTTTGTATACCAGCGCTGCAGATGGTCATTTCGGTGTGTGTCATCGAGCAAGGATACTTTAAATCGACGGTTCCATGCCACCCAGGTGTAATAAGTACATCAGAGCCGCATATAAAGAAAGTTTAGCCAACTCAAACACATGCGGCATCTTGTTACCAATTACATCATTAGGGACAGTTCAGTAGAATGGTAAATAATTGATAAAATATTGTGTATATTTGAGAAAAAACATGAAAATTGGAAAACAGGTAGAGTTTGATGTGGTGAACATTTTCCAACCTAAAAAACACAAAATAACTATTAAATGCAAAATGGCTTCCAAATCCAAGATGGCCGCCACGTATCAATAATAAGATCAGCTTCACCATTTAGTTTTGTAGGAAAAACATGAAAATTGGCAACAGGTACAGTTTGATGTGTTGAACATTTTTCAATCTAGAAAAATCCAAAATGGCGGCAAAATCAAAAATGGCGGCCATCTTGGATTTTTCGGCCAGTTTTTCCTACAAAACTAAATCGTGAAACTGATCTTTTTATTGATACATGGCGGCCATCTCGAATTTGGCGGCCATTTTGTATTTTGTCGCCATTTTCTTTTTGCTACGTTGGATAATGTTCAGCACACCACACTCTACTTGTTTACCAATTTTCATATTTTTCCTACAAAATAAAATGGTGAAACTGATCTTATTATTGATACATGGCGACCATCTTGAATTTGGCGGCCATTTTGGATTTTGTAGTCATATTGTTTTTTCTAGGGTGGAAAATGTTCAGCACATCAAACTCTACCTGTTTACCAATTTTTATGTTTTTCCTACAAAACTAAATGGTGAAACCGATCTTTTTATTGATACATGGCGGTCATCTTGGATTTGGCGCCATTTTGTATTTCGTCGCCATTTTGAATATATACGGATAGGACAATGTTCCTAAAAGTAAACTTGACCTTTTCCCCAACTTTCGTGTTTTTGCTCAAAAGAACAAAATTTCTGTAAAGCATTCCCCGTTTTGCAACACCGTCTAAATACTGTATTATGGTAACAACATGGCGCCTGTGATCATGTGACAAGCAGTTGATCAATCACGGGCATTTCAGCCGGGACCGAGTTAGCCAAACTCTCATATACGGCTCTGGTGTACATGCGCATACATGGGCAAACTTTCGGAAGGTGATCTTGCAAGTCACCAATGGGACTTACGGACCATAGAGATATATGGTTTTTCATAGATCTAAGCTACAGTAATCAGTAACGATTACAGAGAATGTCAAGATCCTAGCTCAAGACGAGACTCGTTCGTTTGTTTGTTTTATCGGAAGCGCCTTAGAGCAAATATTAAAATGTTGGCGCCACTTATATTTCACTGAATGATTCACTTCATAGGCTAAATTAATACACACAAATTTGATGTATAACAATTACATAATTGTATAAAGGTTGAAAGTCTACAAAATATTCATTAGCGCAGTACACCCATGATCAAAAGTAAGCATACTTGAAATAATGGGCCTTATATGCTTAATCTTAAACTGACAAATAGCAAATTAATTTTTAATGCACTGAATCTAGATGGTGAGACCAACCGAAGATAAGTGCGCCTGTACTAAACAGTCCCAGTCAAGAATATGATATCATGATGAGATCACAGTTATATCATGGGAACATCACAGTGATGTCAAACTGAAATCACACAGTGATATCATAGTGATATCACATGGCATGTCATGACATAACTGTGAGCTCATATGTAATTCACACTGTGATATGATATCACAGTGAGCTCACAGTTATATCATATGATGTCGTGTGATGTCACTGTGACATCCCTGTGTGATTTCATTTTGACACCACGTCGGTGCATATCACATTTTTATATCATATTGACATCACGGTGAGCTCATGTGAGTTCAGTTCTTGACTGGGAGTGTCATGCTTTCTATTATAATATTATTATTGTTGTCGATTTAATTATTTTACAACTCGAGTTTCATCTCCATACAATCACCTGGTCAACAATTGGTGCAGTTGTGATGTTAGTGTTATGTTACAATGGTGAACTCACATTTATATTATAATTGTAACATATAAGTATGGAGCGCCAAAAGGTCCGCACGATGTGCTACTATATGAGTCCTACTGTTTTGTTATGACCTCCTAAAAAAGCTGTCTGTTTTCTTATGACCACCTAAAAAATCTGTCTGTTTTCTTATGACCACCTAAAAAATCTGCCTGTTTTATTATGACCTCCTACAAAGTCTGTCTGTTTTATTTTAAGCTGCTAAAAACACTGTCTGATTTTCGTTGGCCTGCTAAAAAATCGTCTGATTC
>JAODAI010175634.1:0-10780 GCA_027575025.1 Scotoplanes globosa | reverse complement strand
ACACAAAACCTCTAGTTTCCTCCTACTCATCATCTCCACCACTTCCAGACTCTTCCCTCCCATAGAGCCAACATTAATAATTCCTAAACGAACCTCACAACGTGGCCGATGCCGACGAATAAATCTCCCAGGATTTTGAAACTTCTTCACCGCTACCTGTACAGGCGGCGCGTCAAATACCCTGGACGTGGTAGCCAAATCTGCTTCGTTAATCACTATATTCATAAGTGGATGGGACAAATAGCCACACAGCGCTGCTCTGGCTGACCTGTCTGCGGTTTTAAATCAGAGATCGTACTCCCAGATGGGATGCTAAAAGCTATGAGCCCCATCCACCCGAGACAATAGCCACACAGCTCTGCCCAAGCGCATGTGTGCGATGTTATATCAGAGTTTTCCTTCTGCCAAGGTTAAAGAGCACCATCCACCCCTATCCACCATCTACTCCTATGTGTTTACATTTATATGTAACCTATTGACAGATATATTACATAGACTGTAGTGTTTTCTTTTGCCACCCACGAAGCATGCTCTAGCTGTGGCAACTTTTTTGACTGGGCTGGTCTGTACATTGACAAGTAGAACGATGAAAAGTTATAACAAAAATGCAAAGCTTAAACATTACACCACCCAACACGATCAGACATCCCATCTTACTCCCCCCCACTGTATGTATTATAAATATCAATGTATTATAAATGTCAATGTATTATAAATAAACAGTGAATGAATATGTATCTTGGTCCTTTTGAACGCCAGGGTTATATGAACCACCAACAACCTTTGATAAACTAGATAGACTGGTCAGGTAAAGCCACTGGAATATAAAAGAACACTATAAAACTAACTGATGACCTTGCGACCACAAGTCCAACGCTCTATCCACCACGGTAACCTAGTTATTAAACATATCCACATACACAGATTAGTAAGCCTTAATATAATAATTTGTTAAATTATGCATAAACGATTTTATAGTAGGCTTAGAAATAATGGTATCAGGTAGTGAATTCCACAACCTAATATTAAAATTTTAAATTAATCTGTGTTGCAATAATGTTCATATTAGCGTGAGGTAATCGCATATAAATACGGGTATGATGATTGTGTATATCATTATTAGATTGAAAGAAGTGGGTACAACGATAGGTGAATGTAGTCATATTGAATGAAGTGATTTAAAAATATCATTGGTATGATCACGTGGCCCTGAATTATTAATATGTCTAACACATCTCTTTTTAAGAATAAATAACTTATTGTAATGCGAAAAGTACAAGACCGAATAGTAGAACAATATGTAATATGTGGATAGACAAGGGTAAGGTAAGTAGTACGTAGAACGGTTCTTGGAAGTGTGTGTTTAAGTTGGCTGATAATGCCTACACCTGAGGCCATTTTGGAATATATGTGTGTTATATGGTCACTCCAGCTAAGCTTAGAATCAATGAAAACTCCTAGAAGTTTTACACTAGAGACACGATTGATTATGCAACCATTAATTTCAATATTATAATTCTAATTTTGATATTTAGATAAATGTTTGAAAACCATGTAATTAGTCTTATCAATAGAAACAGGTAGTTTGTTGTTAGCAAACCAATCGGAATATAAAACAAGTTCAATGCAAACAGTTTTTTCCAAACGCTGGGGATTATTGTCTGTAAAGAAAATATTTATTTTCTTATTTAGTCCAGAGAGGACTGATTAGAAATAAGATCAATATCATTAATATTGACAATAAATAAGAGTGGACCCAAAATCGAGACTTAGGGAACACCGTAATGTACCTGTTGTAAAGTGGAAGTAATATCCTTGTATGAAATGAGTTGTTGTCTATTTTTAAAGTAGTTCTCAAACCATTTTAGAGACCCCATAATGGGCGAGTTTATAAATAAGAATAGAGTGATCGATCGTATCGAATGCCTTTGAGAGATCTAAGAAAATGCCGGCTAAGACTTGCTTTTTATAAATGGCATTGTTTAACTATGTAATTGTGTTAGTGAGAACTAATTCAGTAGAATAACCAGTAGTAGTAGTAGTAATGACGTAGTTTTAATTATGGTCCACGCTACCAGAGCACAGGTCGACTGCTGCACACTGGAGATAATATTATTTTTATTTAAGAAATGTTGAATTATGTTAAACATTAATCTTTCATAAACTTTTGAGAAACATGATAATACTGAGATTGGAGGATAATTAATAAACGTATTCGGATCACCTTTTTTTATTAATTGGAATAACTTTGGCAATCTTAAGCATATCCGGGAAAATACCTTGCTGAAATGAGATGTTGATATGTGTAAGCGGCTCTGAAATGTATAGTAAAATATGACGAATAATAGCAGGTCGATAGCCATCGTTGTCAGCTGCTTTCTTTGAATCAAGACATTCACGGGCAATCTTATTAATTTCGTCTATACAAACAGGGAGCAAGAATTTAGAGGTTGTATTAAAAGGTGAAAGACAAAATTTAGGGTTAGTATTATTATTAGGAATATCGTTTGCTAAACTTTGTCCTAGATTAATAAAAAAATCATTAAAAGGATTGGCGATAATTTTTAGGTCACTGTATGTATCACCATTATGTGTAAAGCAGTATTTACATTTATAAATACGTGATACGTTTAATTGTATTAATATTGATTGGTTGTGTTCAACGACTTATTTCGGGCTTATTTTGGTACATCATCATTTAAAAATAATTTTGAAAAAGAAGGACAATATGTTAATACCAAAATACCAAATTTTTCACAGTTCGACACAGTTGCAATTTCAAGAAATCATCATTTGATGTTATTGTTATTAAACTGCTCCTTACTTTGCATTTGACAAGCTTCTGACGTATTGTACTCAGTTTTACACAATGCAGCTGCCATACAACAACAGTAGGATATGCGGGGCGTGTATATACTGGCTAATATGCATCTTCGCAACTTGGCCGCTAAAATAAATTCATCAATTTAGCTGTAAAACAATCATACTTTTTCCATTTCTAGATTTGTTTTGATGTTTGGGAATTGATTAATATGATTTGAGTGATTTATTAGGTGTACCGTTACACCCAAATTCCTCATCTATACTCCATAGCTTTGATTTGTAACCTAAACATTAAGTCAATACAAACATTCTCCCAACAATATTACAACTGAGTACATGGCGTCACGATATCACCAGCTCAGGAATATTAATGAGGACGGCTCGTTCATAGCGTATACAGTTTGGGCCTTGTTTTGTTTTGTTTCATTTTCTGTATGTACATTTTTACAGAAAACGATTATAATACTACAATAATATTATTATCAACGTATTATGATGGGTGATCATTGAGGGTGGACTATCCTTTTAATAGTGCCGTACGTAGTATTTTTGTCAAGTTAGAGATGTATAATACTGGGTTGGTTTCATGGTCCGATCTCTTGCGCTAACACCAAGCGAGAAAGTGGTGTGTCCTGTGTTTTAAGTCTTCAATATATGGATGATTCCAGAAAAAATACCTTCTTATTTCAGTTTCCGCGACTCCAGGATAACCCAGTGATCCCTGACTAGGAACATATTTCATGGAATGCGTCTTAACCGCACGGTAGAAAATAATCACAAAACACAGGTAATCGATCAATATGTGTGTGCTTCAAGAACATCAAATGATAGGAATAGCTTTATATATATGAAATATTTTAAAAAGAGTCATTGCTCATTTCGTTCCAAAATACTGAAGAATGCAAATTATTACAATAATACTATTTGTTTAGACATATCCAGCTATTCAATCCAATATACTGTCAGTGATTTTTATTATGAAATAGGCATATGTACACATTTTAAAATTGCTTACACAAACATTATCCATACATACATTCAGTATTTAATATAAAAAGTATATTATACTTATATGTGGGCCAAAGTCAAAAGTGGTCATCATCAAATCTCAAAAGTTAAGTTATTTCTCTGGAAGAAATTTATTTAGGATTCATTAGAGTACTAATTGACTTTTTAGAAATAAAAAAAAATATCGTAAATTCGCGTTATCACTGATATATACGTCGTTAAATTTTAAAACAGTGAACGCTGGGCGTGAGGGACGGATTTTGTTTATGTTGACCTAACTGGAAATTACGATGAGTAACATACATCTTGTTTTACTTTGATGTTCAAAGAGAGTAATTTTTCTAAGAAAAACAAACAACATTTTTGTGTGTATATATGGAAAAAAACGTTGAAAATTATGTAAAAATTCCGTCCCTCGCGTTTTCAACACGAACGTTTCATTTTCAAACGGTGGAAATTGTACAATATGCGTGAAAATCTCCAAAGTATCAACTATCGGTGATCTAAACATACCAAGAGAGAAAAACGAACCAAATCTTAACGAGTCGTTATTTTTTAATCAAAGTTTTCGCGAGGGACGGATTTAGCGGGAGGACGGAATTATATATTATATATATAGGGACCAAGTTTTGATAAATCAACAAAATTGACAGTTATAGCAATATGATATTATTTTGCTTTTTATTATGGATTATGAACTCAGGTAACTCTATGAAGGTTTCGTTTGGGTGTTAAGATGGGTTCGGTGGGCGCAGTGGATGGGGGAGGGGGAAATTACATAATATATTCCCAAATCGCATTTCTTCACAATTTTGACAAATTTTGTCCAAATCCATCGGATTTAGCACTGTTGGTAATGTATCCACTCTTTGTGAGAGTTTGACCCCAAAAGATACTAAGCTACGTCCCTATGTTTGGCGGCAAAGACGCAAGTTCCGTCCCTCGCAGTATGTCCCTCGCGTTGACTTTTTGAAGAAATCCCAAAATAACGCAACAAATACATAAGTGCTTGCACACCGACTTTTTATCATTCCGTCCCTCGCGCCAACAAATGTTCGTTGCTACGCAGCACGTTACTGTTTTTTATCGTTCTCTATGTTCGTGTCTGTATTTAATCATATTCTAGGATTTTCTTATTTCACTATAGTGGAGCTAAAATAAATGAAAATGTGTATCAAATTCCGTCCATCGAGCTTACGGTAATTTTGGCTTTGGCCCATGTCTATGTTTAAATAATAACAAACCCTGGAAATAATGTTAGATGAACTTATAAGGTAGAAAATAATCTACAAAATGCTTGAAACAGCAATAAACTAGGTTATTGCATTGTCAAGATATGAACGTTTGAAGTTCAACTTGGTATGAAGATTAACCATAATGCAAACAAGACTTGTGTTGTTTTTGTTGGAGGTCAACTGTTATCTAAGGTCAATGAAGATCAAACAATGTAAATGTTGACGCCAGCCTTGAAAGCACGGTATCAAAAAGTAAAACTTTGATTAAGTTACTAGTGATTGACCTCCATGGGACCAATTACTGCATGAATGTCAATATATTTTGATACACCGTCTTTCCAAGGCAGGAGTCAATATTTCCAACGTTTTCCCTCCATTGACCTTATATTACCTCTGACCTTAGCTAAGAACAACACAACAAGTCGATTGTATAAATTGGGGTCAACCATCATACCAAGTTTGAACTTTGTTGGACTTTAACTTTTTGAGATAACGTATAAATTTACAAGCCATTTATCAAGTTGGATTTGAACTTATGGTTGTTCGGTTATGACGTCAAGTTAGACTTGTTAAAGTATTTTTTTTAAAAAATAGCAACTCCCATGTTTTTGTAATTGTCAATTTCAATCATTCATATCTTGACAATGGCATGGCTTATTTAATAGCTGCTTGAAGCATTTCGTATATCATTTTCTGCTCTATAATATCAGCGAACATTATTTCCAGAGCTTAGTAGTCCTGTAAATCACGGGAGCATAGGTTTGTAATAGTAATATAAGTTAATTTTTCATATTATTACCATCATACAGTATATATCTTTCACCACAACAATGTTTAAATTTTCGATTTGTAAGTTAAAAATATAAATGATATGCAAATACCACATAGGCATACTTACATGCTTTTACAACAAATACTTATTAGTTATTTTAAGCGTAATAAATATAATTAGTTTCACTAGTTCTTTGATGGAATTTTTGGAATATACCATTTAGGAGGGACTTCTGTCTCTGAAGATTAATGCTTCCTCGAACTTGTTTCATGGCAAGCAACTTGAACCATCTAAGCATACACAATACATAGTTTTATACACCATACTGTGTTTCCCTAAAACACCGAATATTCCATTGCATTGTTTTTGGATCACCTCACGGTTCTCCTATTCATAATCCGACGGACTAGGGATGGAGTGAATACCACTATCGTCTCGTCTCCATAATATCTTATCACCATCTCCAGATCCATCCCTCAAATCGTTGTCTTTTTCTTTGAGTAATATCTTATGTTCTGCATCTACTTCCTCGCTGCAAGGTGGTATTATCTCGTATGGACCTTCCTCGGGAACGGTTTCAAGGTTGATGTCGGTGTTTGTCTCTTGGTCGTTCAACAACTTCTCGGCAGTACCAGACTCAGAAATATATATCGTATTGGTTGGTTCCTCAGTTAACAGAGGTGTCATTGGGAACTGATTGATTCCTTGGAAGCAGTTGTGGTGGATGTCACCACTGCTTGGCATGGACACAACAGAAGCACGGGGCTCCGTTATACCGGTTGTGACGGACGTCGATGAATCGCGATGATTTCCCGGATGTTTGATATTGTCTCGTGCCATACTTGTGGAGTTGACCTGTGACATCGATCGTATCCCGCTTGTGACCGTTGGATGGAACTTCATGGCACGCCGTTCACACATACCGTGCTTAGCCAGTAGGAGGAGAAAATCACGTCGGAACGATTTCGTTAAAATGGCGTATAGAAATGGATTGGCGCAAGAATTGATGGGATAAAAGAGGACAATTAAGATCTTAGATTGATCAGTGGTGAGGAGGTACACCCCGAAAGCACCAGTAATTCCAAAAATCGCAAGAGGAGCCCAGCAAGCAAAATCAGTAAACACCAAGATCGCCATTCGTTTGGCCACTTTAGAATCTTTCCGTTTCATAACCATGTTTGGATTTCTAATCGTGATGTACATTTTGACGTAGCACGCCCCTATGACGAGAAAAGCCAGAACGTTCATGATCAAGATAGATGTGACATATATAACGTTGATCGGATTTGTGGTATTATCTTTTACATAGAAAGGCAGACACATACTAGTCACGCCATAGCTGCCTACTCCAATAAACGGTAATATGGCAATCAATATAGTAAAGAACCAACCGCCAACCATAATGCGGGATGCCAAACGCAACCGAATCCGCTTATTCAAATTGATGGCATATATGATCGTATACCATCTCTCAATCGTTATCACTGTCAAGGTGAACACAGACAACTCACTGGAAAACATGGATATGAAACCGGCAACTTTACAACCGGCACCGTACTGCCATGATATGGTGTGGTTTAAATATTCACCCAGCGTATGCAGATCAACCGACGCTACCATTAGTAGATATACACCCATGCAGAAATCAGCAAAACCCAAGTTACACATCAGGAACTTGGGTACCGTCATCTTTCGTTTCTGCGACACGAGTACAAATACAACGAGACCGTTGCCTACCAAAGTGGTTAGAGCGACAAACCAAATAATGACGCGTAAAAATGAGTACCCCATGACATCGGAGCATGGGTTAAACGGATCAGGTTTAGGGGAACATTGCACTTGAGAATAATCTTTGGGGACGAATTGGTTGCACGAACTACCGACAAATGTGTGGGTGGTATTCGGGTTGATTGTCTCGGCCAGGAAGCCGCCGTGGTCGAAGGTGGGCATCAGTCTCGGCGCATTGGTCAGTATCGATATGGTATCATTCGGATCGAATGGAATCATTGGAAACCCATATGGTCCACCCGGATGAGGATTGTCGTTATCAGTTCTAAATTTACCAAATGAGTTATGATCAAATAGGTCGGGTCGCCAACTGTAGTCACGTGGTCGGGTATCATCCACGAAGGTATCGCTCGTGTTAACCGCTGTTGTACGAGTCGGCGTCATAGCGGTCGTTGAGAGACATGACGCATTCATGGGTTCACCAATCTTCAAGTCTTTGGCCATCTGGTAGTTTTCGGATGTGTTGTAGGAGAATGCGCAGCAGTGGCTAAAATAGTGTAGCTTCGCTACTTGAATACTCTCGAATATAAAGATGGAAGGGAATCTTGTCATGTGTTCTGTGTCCCGGATGTCAAGGACTACGAGGTACTTGAGTCCATCGGTTGGTAGATATGATATGTCAGTATGGCTCAGGATCCTGTCAATTAACAACAGAACAATATAATAAACATTGAATCATACGGAGATGTGCAGTTGAATAAGAATAATGATATGATTTTGACCTGATGTCGCATTTGTGTTATACATGTTATATAAACGAACCGAATGACATGGTACGGATATAGCACTAGATATTGGTAAACCGGATATTGGTCAAACTGACCAAGTATTGCGTGAACGTTGGTTAGATAGTAGAAGGAATGTGTAAGGGTGTGCCCCACCCCCATCGGAGCGTAGTTGCTTATATAGTAGAAGGGATGTGTAAGTGAGTCCCCCCCCACTCACCCGTCGGAGAATTTAACCCCCACTTTTTGAAAGGATCCCATCCCTCTCACACACACCGTAGTAATCCTCCTTCGGGTGATGGTGGGCCTCCCTGCAGATGGCGTCAACGTTTGGGGCTGAAATTACCGTTTCATAAGGAATAAAGAAGGCATCACATGGAGTGAAAAAGGATTGGATTATTGTTGGATAATTGCTGGAAACAAATTTGAAGTGTGTTACGACCCTGCAGGACAACTTGTAGTTAGTGTTTAGGCAAATATGACATATGGGATAGGTAGATATTACATGCAAATGTACTTGATTAATTCAGGTACTCCACGTGACGTAATTTCATCTAATTTAGAAGTATTATAAATAAAATCCAGTTGGTATTTGGCGTAACTATTGCTGATTGGCTGATTAACAGACGACGATTAGCTGTTGACAATAATATTTACATCACGTGTCATAATTCAAACGTATGCAACATCTCTGTAACAACATCAAGTTGTTAACCTTGATAACAACTGATGGATTCTTCTTCTGAAATGTCCCCTTGATTATAAATACGTTACACATAATGTGCACCATACAGTATTAAAGGCATACCAGACATATGACGTACAATACTGAGAAGTATGAAGTTACGCTAAGATCCTGTGTGGTACATATACGTGCGTGGTAATGACATATATAAATGTCTCCGTTTTTGCCTGCATGCCATGCATGCATCCTGGATACAAACTATCGTATTGAATAATATTCGCAACTTAACATCTCCGCAACCTGTTATGTTCATAATACTATTGTTCTAAACTACGTAGGCGTAGTTATAACGGATATTCAACAATATTAAGACATTTATCTCACTTGCAAAATAAATATCAAATTATAGATATTTCACTGAAACTCCATATTATATTACCATCCTGTAGTGGTCGATAAACATAATACTCGAGTAGCGAAAGTTGGTGAAATTAATGTGATATAATGACCATACAATGACTGACTATTATTGGAAGGCCTATACATATAGCTTATGGTACATAAATCATTTTATTACAAATGCGATATACTCACAGCTCGTTTAAGTCGGATATTCGTGCAAATGACGATGGTGCCAGTACTGACAGGGGATTTCTAGAGAGTGACCTACAATGAACACAAACATAGTTTCCTTATAACTTTATAATACTTATAGCAATATGTGTGTTGTATTAACTTTGACCATTACGAAGTAGATTAACAAAATATTAGGATCAACTTTCATGTAATTGCATAGCTAAGTTTGCCTTCACTATTCCAAGTAAAGCCCATTACATCATTTGCTATGGTTGTGTCATGATCAAGAAATAACTTGAATTAGTTTATACCGTAGGCCAATATTATATCACATTTTCTTTCTTATTAGTATATCCCTAGTTTGCATTTGTGATAAAAAATGCGCGAACACATCTTTGTCCCTCTCCCTACATCCAGGATCCCCCACATGGGATGAGGAAGAATACACGATAACCGACTGCCGCATCATCGGCCACATCTCTCCAGCTCCCTCTAGCCATATAGCCATGATTATCAAATCCCCATCCCCATCAGCCCTATACTTAAATGCATCTCAACACAATATGTTCCTCTTAAACGAGGCATCCCCTGCCCCTACTACCCGCAACTTCAATGTGCGACATTGCCATTTTCGGGAGTCGACCTCCATCTGTGCGCTTCACACGCCCAGCTTCCGAGTTAACCTAATATCCCCCTTATATCATCCGACTTTCTCCTTTCCACCCGTTATCCTTATCATCCAGTTATTTTGGCCCATTTTCAGACTTGACTGCGCTGTTGCTTCACGCCGAACAAAACCACTGTCTCAAGGCTGGATATACATACTATATATCTGCCATAATCCCTTCTACATTTCCCATATTAAATCCGGTAATTTAATCATTTTTACACACATCCTCATCAGACCGCCCACCTCTAGAAATCACCCATAAGTACAAATATCCAGTCTGTTTAATACCCTTGCCTGCTAGGCTTATACCCTACTCTTGACTCTGCAAGCCCACTGACAAATATTATGTCTTAACCCATTTCTCTCAAATAAATACTTCTACCCTACCTAAATATCCTGTAAGTCATACTTGCTTTTCATATCAAGTTTCAAGTTTATTTCACAATCCATATAACAATATACAATCAAGGTATGTCAGCAATAAGCAACAATAGTAAG